>JBBMOE010000107.1:334043-472585 GCA_037975065.1 Chaetodon trifasciatus | reverse complement strand
TGTTCACACGCTGATCATCCACGGTCACATTCGTTCACCGCCACGCGTCCAGGAACACGTCTTAAAATGCCGACCGCCTCTCGTCCTCTCGGCAGCGTTGGATCGCCTCTCCCTGCTTTCAGAACATTCTGTTGTTGATTCCTACTGAATATGACCCCTTGACTTTTACCCAAACAAAACACAAGCATTTGTTTCCAATGAAAGCACAAGCGGAACAATTCAAAACAGAGACTCGCACCAGCATTCTTTGGTTTTAAGAGGAAGATGAAATGAGTTTGTGCTCCATCGGTTGCCACAGAAATGTCTCTGTTTCTCTTCTGTTTCTCAGCAGCTCTGAATGTCTGAGCTCTGAATTCAGGTTTTTTTACCTCTCTTTCATATGATATAACTCAGATTAATGCAGTCTGTCCGCTGGTTTGGTGTTATTCCACTGGTCTGTAGGTGGCGGCAAACTGCCGACAAAGGCAGAGAAGAAGAAGATTGCAGGCTAGTAAACATGTATGCAAACAATGCTGGATTTAAAATGGCCCAAAAATCGGCTTTGCAGATGTTTCATGAGGAAGGAAATATATTCAGCACATTTGTTTGACCTCAAGGATTCACGCGATGAGATTTGCTGAGGAACGCTGAATGTAAGCAAACTTCAGCTTGTTTACAAGAAAACTCCTCAGGGCAGTTTTAACTGCACTGTTTTCATTAGCGGGTGATCAGTAGGGATGATCCGATTTTTTCAGTCCCGCCACCATACCTGAGTTTTAGCTACCGGCTCGTACAGAGTGCCGATCAGACACCAACGTCTAATCAATCAGCCGACATCAGGCCTGATTTAAACAGTGGTTTTCCTAATTTTGTGAAACAAATACATACAGAAATGAGCTGAATTAGTCATAAATAACTGGTATCAATGAATCTTTAGTGTTCAGCAAAACTGGGATATCCACCATTTTTTTATGTAAAGTTAGAACGTAAGTAAAACTTTATTTATACAGCAGTGGGATAACAAAGTTTCAGCTTCAGAGTCACATGACGATGACAGAAAGCTTCTGGTTTAATATTCTAATCAAAGACAAAGAAAAGCTTTGAGGTGAGATTTTAAAAACTTACCAGAATTTGCTGCAGACTTTTCTTTTAATATTAAAAAAGATGGACAGTGAATTTAAAATATGTTTGACTGTAAAACGTGATGACTGGTTGTGGAGCTGCTGCAGGGAAGCTGGTGAAGCATGAATGCTAATGAAGTGAATATTTAACTCTTTGATTAAGCTGCTGGATCCGTTTGGAGAAACCTCTTTTGTGGTATTTTTAAAGCAGGTCGGCTTTTTGTGCTGTTACTTGGATTTGGGATGCAGTCGCGTGTGCTGTGATGAAGATGATGATGAGGTTTCAGCTGGCAGAGGACACGTGGTCGCTGGGTTTTCCAATCGGCCATGAACGTGTCCTGCTGTTTGCTTTGCATCTGACTCTGTGATGGTTCTTTGGCATGAATGACATGAAACAGGAATGAGTAATTTGGCCTTCTGTGGAGAAACCCCATTCAAACCTGAGCAGATTTAACTGTGACTAATGCTAAATGAATGGAGCCGATGGGTCAGCGCTGACCTGTTTTTGTGTTTGGACTGAAGATTTCACAACACGTCTCTGTTTCTCCTGCGACTCTGTTTTAAACTTATTAAGACCTTTTCCTGCACAGTAACATTTCATAACATGTTGTGCCTCATTGTGTTCCTTCCTGGCTGAAATCAAACCTCAGAGGAATGTGATTTATTATTATTAATCACGTCCACAACGTGATTTTTATTTCAGTTTCATCTCTTTTCACTTTGTGAGATTATTATGAATCACCTTTCCGCCTCACCGTGTTCAGCCTTCTGTGGATGATTGCTAATTACTTGGATACTTGGACAGGTGGGTTTTTTTGTAACCCAGCTGGTCCTGCTTCCTCACTGGTGGTTGTGGTCATAACGTCCTCTCCGCCTCGTGGTGATCAGGTGAAGGCAGCAGGTCCAGACTCGTCTCATCAGAAGAAATCATCGGGTCCAGCTGACGTGAATCGAGCCAAACGTTTGGAATGAATGAAATGAAATGACCTTCAGGCTCAGCTTGTGTGCGCTCACTGTGTGTTTGTCTGCACGTGTGTGTGTGTGCTCCAGTGTTTTGATAAAAGTGTCATAATATTATTATGGGATGGAGACGCCAAGAAAGACAATAGCAGTGTAATCCGGCCCTCCTGTCAAACACTATGAAAACCTGGACAATGAGAGGTAAACTACACTGTGTGTGTGTGTGTGTGTGTGTGTGTGTGTGTGTGTGTGTGTGTGTGGTGTCTGGTGATGACAGGTGACCACCCTGCTGAAGAGCTGTATGTTCTGGACTGTTATTGATTTCGGTGTTGTGCAGCCAAACGTTCATTATGCTGACTCAGAGCCATTTCCACTCTTCCCAGAAACAGTGATGTGAGGAACGAATGTGACGTGCACGAGCGTGCACGAGTTGTTTGTATCAAACTCGATTCAGAGCCGGATGGAGAGACAAGAGGAATCAAACTTCTGCTGCAATCAGTTCAAGACTCAACACTTCTGTCTTTTTCACACACGGAAACAAACCATCGACGGCGACTTCTGCAGACGTGTGCGGCTCCTCGTCACAGGCGGGTTTCAGCAGCTGCACGATAAGACGATCGTTAATCCAGCTGTGAAGTGATGAAGCTGCAGATTCAGCTGCATCGTGCTCTACGACTGGTTCATCATGTTTGCTGTTCACTGCAGAGGTCTTCCAGGTCCTGTTGAGCATTGAGATTCAGTCAGAGGAGGATTACACCATGCCTTCAGTGCCTGCTGCTTGAGGGAAGGGGCCTCTCTGTGTTTTGCATGTTCTCCCCGTGTTCACCTGGGGTATCCTCCTTAAAAAAAAAAAAAAAAAAATGCATGAAGATCACCACCTGACCAATGGTGACAAAGAGAGCTGGGTCCCCGGGCGCCGCTGTCGGCTGGCAGCCCACCGCTCCTGGTCTGCCGCGGAAGAAGGACGGTCCAAGGATGGGTTAAATGCAGAGAAATGAATTTCACAAATGCATGGTGTGTGCAGTTTCCCCCTCTGTAACTCTGTGTGTGACTGTGACTGATAAAGTCTTTCTTTCTTTCTTTCTTTCTTTCAGACTGGAGGGGACGCCTCCTCCTCCATCACTGACTGGATGTCTGTGCTGTGAATACTGTGGACTTGCAGGATTTCAGCTCAAACAGACGTCAGTCAAAAGAAAGACTGGATTTGATTTGACTGAATGCAAGTTGGAAACATTTGAGCTAGAAACGTGTGTGTACCCCGAGGCTTTATAAACCTGCTTCATGAACGCTGAAATAAGAGAAAGAGCCAGAGCTTCTGGTGAATTCTGAGTTCAGTCACAAACACACTGAGCACACAACCATATAGTCAGTTAGCTGAGTTAGCTAGCTAGCTAACAGCTACAATCTGTACCAGTTTATCAGCTGCACAGATGATGCAAACAGACCACAGTCCAGCAGATGTCACAAATGTGAGTTTTCTTCCTAAATGCAGTTGTTGACTGGGTGAGAGTCCATGTTATCGATTGCATTGTTGATGCGTACGTTCAGTTTGGTTTAAACACACTTCTGCATCAGCTCCAAAGCAGAAATCATGTTTGCAGAAATTAGCTTGGTGAGGACTGTTTGGATCCACAGTGTGTTTGTGCTGCAGGACAAGCTTCTCCAGATGTTCTGTTGTGTTTTTTGTTGTGACTTTTGGTCATTACGTGAATCCATCTTCCACAGATTTTGACCTCGGCCAAGAAGCAACTTTTCAGAGTCGCCATTAATCCTGAGAGAAAAAAAGCTTCTGTCGTCTCCAGAAAAGGACGTTCAGCTGTGAACTTTGTTGTTGTTGTGGAAGTTCTGGTTCCTTCAACATTATTCCTCTGTGTCGGTGCTTGTGGAGGATGTCTGCATCGTTGCTATAATAAATTACTTGTAATGTGATTAAAATATTATTCGCAAAAGGCTGCTTGTGTGTTTTCAATAGAGACAAAGTGTTTAGTTTCGCCTCAGTCGGTCGTGGTGCCGTTTCGCTGCCGTGACCTGTGCTCCTGTCTCTCTCCACTGTCAAATAAAATCCACAAAACGCCAAAAAATAATCTTGAAATTGAAAATACAGTCAGCGTGACGCCTCTCGTGTCGCCTTGTCAGGGCGCCGGTAATGTCAACACTTTCCCAGGAGTGGACTATTGGTCATAAAATGGCCTTTATATCCCACAATAAGCCAAACTCACTAACCTGCAGAGCAATTTCCCAAATGCACAACTACAATATTCACTTACCCCCTCTGACCTGCGTACGAAAGCGCTGCGCTCATGTAAGAAGCCTTTGGGAAGCCGGGCAGAGGTGAGTGTGTTAATATGAGCCGAGTGTTGACAGCTTGAGGGGGTCATATAGGCTCGTTACGTGAGGACAAACTGTGGGGGTTTGTGTCCAGCTTCAATAAAACGATATGAGCTCGTTCTGTCTGTCTCACTTCCACTCCTCTGTCATTCAGCCTCTGTTTCTTCTTTAATGAATCACACGGGGTGAGACAGGCTGTCCGTCTCTCTCTCGTCACGTTCGTCTCTCGCACGTCTTCTTGTCTCTCCGACGGCCTCGAGCTTCAGCGTGTTTGAGACATTGCTGCAATCAGGCGAGACGAGAGGACGTTCGTCCTCTGTCGGCAGACGTCACAACTCAAACAACATGATGTGACATCTTGGGAAATGTGCTTATTCACTTTATGGCATGAAAGGAGAAGATTGATTCCACTCTGGTGCTCGTATGTTAAATATGAAGCTACAGCCAGCAGCTCATTAGCTTAGCTTAGCACAAAGACTGAAAACAAGGGGAAACAGCTAGCCTGGTTCTGTCCACTACAGCTCATTGATTAACAGGTCAAATCTTTTTGTTTAATCTGTAAAACACCAAAGTGTAAATCTGAAAAATCCCACTGTGCAGGGGTTATGCATCATTTTTTCATGTCTTCATGCCTTAACAGTTAACTTCCTGGAGTCCCTCTGGTTGCCTGGCAACAGCTCAGTTAGAGCCAATAGAGTCAGAACAAAAGACACCAACAGAAATCCTGAATTCATGCAAACTGAGCAAAAGTGATTTGATTTAAGCAGCAGGTGGTAAAATTAGTTTCATCTGCAGTGACAGAAGTTTAAGTTCTGTGATTGGATGTTTCGTGCTGAAATGCACTTTGGGAAGTGTAGTTCACATGTTTTAGCTATCTTCTGGACCAATGATGAGGAGTTTCATGTCAGTCCAAAGAGAAGAAGAGCTCTGAATGTCAATCAGTGAATGTGACTTTGGTCCACAGGCATCAGGAGCAGCTCCTCTGTCTCTGCACTTTGGCAAATAAACGCATAACAAAACCACAATTTTTACATCTTTGTTGTAGATTAAACACATGAAACATGCTAGTTACTGAGTGTTAGAGGTGCTGGTCGATCAAGTCAACTCCTTTTCATTCATACAGCCCAGAATCACAAATCACAGAACAGCCTCCACAGTCTGCACAGGCTGGTGGATTTCTTACTTCTGGGCAGAGTCGGGCTGTTTCAGCAGGGAGCTGCTGGCTGTGGCTTCATGTCTGAGTGAATGTCCCATAATGTCAAACTATGCCTTTAATGGCAGAGGAGCGCTGCTCGTCCTGTGAGGACGGAGTCAGCATCGGAGTCATGACAGAAACGGTCAAAGAAACCAGGTCCAGCTCTGTTTTCAGTAGGTTTTCCCTCCTTCTTCTGCTGACTGCCTCTTTTCTTTTTCTATCTTCCTCTTCTTCCCTCTGATCACCCTGCCGCCCTCCCCCCTCATTTTCCCTCCTCTTCCTCCTTCATTGTGGCGAAGGTAAACTTTCACTCCAGCGAAGGAAAACATGGAAAAGGCAGCGCTGCCCTGTAGCTGTCATGATGTCATCGAGTCCCTCTACTCAGCTTAAGTTATCTGGAGCCGCTTTATGACTCGACTGTGTGTGTTTCAGCAGAGAGTGTGTGCGTGTGTGTGTGTGTGTGTGTGTGTTTTACGACAGGCCAGGGGCTCAGTGTGCTTACCTAGCCTAATAAATCCTGACAAGCTCTCTACAATAACCTGGATGAGGTTTCTCTTTTCTCTCACTCACACACTCCTTCCCCCGGCGGCTGGCCTAACCTCTGTGCTCCGCTACATATTATACCTGCCACCTACTGTTTCCTCAACTTCTGGACAGGGGGAACACACACACACACACACACACACACACACACACACACACACACATCAACACATTGACTTTATGTCCACATGCAGGAGCATTTATACTTGCACTTGCCTGCTCACACCCATGAAAAATCTCCCACAAACACTCATTCTGTTGTCGAGAGCCTATGCACATTTACCATTTACACACACACACACACACACACACAGAAATTGCTCCGAGCTGGAGGAGAAATGGAGGAATGTGTAATATTTATTGACTGAATGGGATTTGAACCCTGGTCTCTTCTATTCACAGCCAAAGTGGACAATAATCACCAGACAGGACTGAGTCCTACTGTGTGCAGCCAGCCAGCGATCCCTAATATGGATTTTTAATGCGCCTTCAGATCACCTGAATCATCCAATCAGGCTGTGCCGTGACGCTCCAGCTGTTTGCAAAGTGACACAACTTTTGGCTGAGATGTGACCCATCAGTCAGTGTGACTGCAGCGGTCTGAGGAGTCTTTCGCTGCAGCTGCGACTGGAGCGGCGCAGTTTACTGGAAGTGTGTTTGCCTGACGTGTTTTAACTCTTAAGATGCAAAAAAAAATGGGATCATTCGAGCCACACTGGCAGCATGACTCCTCCGTGGAGTCACTTTGGTCCAAGCTGAAATATCTCAGTAACGACTGGATGGATGCCATGAAATGCGGTTCAGAAGTCTGTAGAACTGAATGTCCTCAGTGCTGAAGACACGACGCTGCCATCGACAACATGCTCAGACATCTGATAGACCGGAGGCGAGATGAATGACAGTCATGGCTAAAAGTGTGTGAACGCACAAAACAGAATTTATTTCATCAGATTTAATGAGCTGCGTTTTCTTTTCCTCTTCTCTTCATCTCATCATCCTCAGATCGCTCTGGTCTGAAGTGTGTGAGCTGCACACATTCTGCATCTTCCGCCTTCATGGACACGTGTGGGCGGCGGCTCACGCGTCATTTAAACGTCTGAACGTCCATCAAGCAAGAAACTGAATCCACGCCATCATGGACGGACACTCTTCACCATGAATCAGTGATTAATCATCCATCGCTCCACCTCGTTTTCCTTCCCTCTCTTTGATCCTCTCTCCATCTCGCCCTCTTCCTCCCTCACACCTCAGTAGTTTTCTCTCACACAAACAAACTCTCTTGCTCCCCCTGTCGTCCTCTCCCGCGTCACACACACACACACACACACACACGCACAGCGAGGCAGTGAGGGATGAAGTCATTATCAGCTCTAATAGGTGACGTGCCAGCTATTTCCACAGCACTGCAGGGAAATAACATGACAGCAAAACAAACGACGCCATTAGTCATACTTAACACCACCTGTAAATCAACTCTGTGCGTATGCGTGTGTGTTTTGGGGGGGGGGGGGCTCATGCAATGTGTGTGTGTGTGTGCATTCGTGTGTTTTAACAGGTTATTTGCTCCACAACTGCAACCAGTGGAAAATATGAACCATGCAGATGACTGACAATGTATGAAGAGCGTGCACACACACACACACACACACACACACACATACACACACACACACACACACACAAATAAACACACATACAGGAGTTTTACACTCTGCTCGTGTTTTGCTGAACATAGATTATTCACACGCTATGACCAATCCCTGTTCATATTTTCCACTACAGGGCCAAACAAGGCGAGCCAAGGCTCACTCACTTACTAATTTGTCATAACTCGGACCAAACTGGGCCAGTGAACATTCATCGTGAGCGCAGCTCCAGGGCCGAGCAGAGCTAGATATCCTCTCATCGTAGTTTCTGCTACAGAGCCTGACCAGAGCCAACCAGAGTTTACTGTTTGCTCAACATGCTAAAAGCTCATTGGTGGAATTATTACTGCAGGATTTTGTCGCTGTGTGCGTCTAAAGACGGTCCTCTGTGCACATCCCTCCAGTGGTTCTGCTGCACAACCAATCAGGGGCCTGTAGGTTTGCAGCTCTTCTTAAAGGAAATGATTATTTTCATTATTGACTAATGAGACAATCAATCAATCAATCAGCCCAGTCTCACAGCAAAGCTTCTCATGAGACATTTTGCTTCACCGAAGTGTCAAAAGTACACATGAAGGTGCAGTACCAGGAGTACGAAGGACAAACTTCACAGTAAGACGAAGGACTTTCACACCGGGACAGAGCTTTGTTTCCCATCGAAAGTCGTCTTCGATTGTTTGAAGGAGGTCGTCGTTTTAACCGGAGCTCCTCAAACTAAGCAGGTCATTTTGGTTCCTGTCACATGAAATGTTTCACAGTGAGCTTTATTTTGAAAGTCTTTAACTGGATGTTTTCATTAAGCCAACCTGAAGATGATGTTCGATGAAGGGATCACAGAAGTTATTACGATTCATCCACAGAGTGACACACTGGTCAAAGTCCAATGAGGCAAACTTGAACCTCTTGGTGGCGCTACAGGAAAAGTCACAAGATCAATGTCTGTTTCATGACAATCCATCCAATAGTTGTTGAGATATTTCAATGTGGACCAAAGTGTTGGATAAAAATGATGGACTCGGTGATGGACGTGCCGCTTGGTGTCATATTCAGGACGTTTTTTTTCTTGTTTTTGTTCATTTTTATGTGAAGTTTTCAGTGAAGCCACGAAGGTCAAATTCAGCCTTTTTCACAGCAGATGTTTTATCACGTCAGAGCAGCTTAAAAATCTTAAAAATCTACAGAAACTATGAGAAAAAGAAGCTCCTGACGGGACGAAGCTTTGTCACGACGGGCGATGAGACATAAGCTGCTCTGAAACCCTTAAACTCTTCGAGAACGGGGACTTTTACAGGCGCAGCAACAATTAGCGCGGCTGTAAACAGCAGAGGATTACCACCTGAACTGTGAGCGCTCCTCTGCTCGTGAACACTCGGCGCTTCATCCCTCCTCCTGGTGGAGAGGCTGCCGCTGGCTGCAGCTTTCGTCCGAGCCGGTGCTCCTGCGAGCGTTAATCCTCTCTAAACTCCCAGCAGCTGGACCTGCATGTGCACCAACATAAAACTGGAGAGCTGCGAAGTGTAAAGAGTCTGATGGGACTGTCAATGAAAACCAGGCTGCAGCAATTAAAGAGCAAGCAAACAACGGGCCACTCAGCGCAGCCATGACCCCCTGCATGCACACACACACTCGCTGGTAGAGCCTGCGGTGGTAGCACACCTCCCAGGCAAACAATAAAAACTAAAACAACACCATTGTCTTCATGCTGAGTGTGTGCGTTCAGAGCAGCTTCTTTTGTCTTCAGGCAGCAGCGTTAACAATAGAAAGACAGACGCGTCGCGTTAGAGCGAAGACAATTAGTCAAACTTTGACAAGCGAGAAGATAAAGACAGAGCGAGAGAGTGACAGCTGAATAACAAGAGGAAGAAGAAAAAGAATGCGTGTGAGCCAATCAGGACAGAGCAGGAAGGAAAAGAGGAAACTGTTCCCCTCACTGTTCTCAGCCAAACAGAGACGCACACACGTCAAACGAGTCCAACGTTTTACTGTCCAACGACGATCAGGACAGATCTGTTCACTTTTCACTGAATCAGACTCACCATCAGGGACGTTATGAGGACAAAATAACGTAACGTCAACAAGAAAAAGTTTTTCCAAGAGAATTCTTAACATGTTTCTCGTATATGTACTGCATATATTTAGAAAAATACCAAAATGGTACAAGAACAGAATCCATAGTTTCACATGAAAACGGTTAATATTTCAGAGTATTTTCATAATAAAGTCCTAATATTACAAAAAGTTGTAACATTTCTAATTTTATAAGAAAAACAAAGCCTCACTTTTATGAGAAAAAAGTCGTAATATATATTTTTCAGGTTGTAATGTTGAGTTGATTCTGATAATATTTCAAGAAAATGTCATAGTTTTACAAGAAAATAAGTAATATTTAAAAAAAAAAAAAAAGCTGTAATATTTCGATAACGAGCGCGTAATATTATGAAAAAAAAAATCCAAACATTTCAAGAGTAAAGTTGCAGTTTTATAAGAAAATGTAAAAATAAAAATCAGATTTATTTATTTATGAGAAAAAAGGTGTGATACAGTTTTTTTAATGTTGTGATAATGGAAAGATCACAAGAATATTTCAGAGAAAAAGTGCTAAAATTTCTAGCAAAAGTCCTCATTTTGAGAAGAAAGTCACAAAGTTTCAAGATAAAAGTCTCAATACTGAAGAAGAAAATCCTGACATTTCAAAGTAAAAGCACGGTGTTATACTGTGTATGGAGGACCAGGCTGTCTCATACGGACACGTGTCCCTCAGTCCAGGACGCTCCCTCTGTCCTGCCCTGTCATGGCGGTGGGAAGCTGCCGTCTGTGTGGTCAAGGTGAGATTTACAGCTCTCTGGAAATGTTTTCAAACGCTCTTTCAAACTTTTCCAGCAGCTTCGGTTCCTGGCGGTGACGCAGTCGCTGGTTTGGCAAATGTGCGTCTTCATGACGTCTTCCACGACTGTTTGTAGCTGCCTCATGAAGCTGGTTTCATTTTATCTCCGTGTGTCTGAGAGGAAGCTGCTGATTGGTCAAACCAAACTTCATCGCCACAGAAACGTTTTCAGCTTTTTGATTCTTCTTCTGTGGTTGCGGCTGAGGTTAATACTGCGGTTTGGCTTGTTTTGCGGTTTTAGGCTTTAAGTGGGCATGCAGAGTGAGCTCTGTGTGTGTGTGTGTGTGTGTGTGTGTGTGCGTGTGTGTGTGTGTGTGTGTGTGTGTGTGTGTGTGTGTGTGTGCGTGCGTGCGTGTGTGTGTTCAATTCCTGAGCTCTAGGAGTCTATAAAGCAAATTCTGGCCATTCAGTGGGTGATTATATGTTAGCACAAACTTTACAGAAGTGAGGTCACCTCTACTGGATGTGTGTGTGTGTGTGTGTGTGTGTGTGTGTGTGTGTGTGTGTGTGTGTGTACGTGTGTGTACGTGTGTGTGGGTGTGACAGGCTACAAAAACATGTTGCCAACACCAACACTGGGCTGCTGGACTGGTCAACCTGTTGGCTTGTCACTGGCCTCCCTCCTTCCCTCCTCCCTCCTCCCTCCTCTCTCCTTCCTTCTCTTCCTCCGTTCCTTCCTCCCCTCCTTTCTTCACTCGCTCCCTTCATTTCTGACTCTTTTACCTTTCGTTCCTCGCTGGTCACGCTGCAGTTATCCATGCTGTCCTTCCTCTGGGTGAGCACAAACCCTCCTCAGAGTTCACTCAGCGCTGCACTGATCCATAAATTCAGATTTCAGACTCTTATTCATCTTCATCATCATTCGGCTTCATCATCGCTGACAGACGGACAGTCTTACAACATTTCTGCATAAAATAAGAAGCATTGCATTGTGGGATTGTTAGCAGAAATATGGGCAGAATCATAAAAAAAGCCATAGAAAGTATATTAATTGGACACTTAATAGAGAATAGACAGAACATTAAAGCACGATGTTGTTAACAGAGAGGGAGGCACAAAGTAAGTACAAATATTTACACAAGTACGGTACTTAAGTACAAATTTGAGGTACATGGCGTGATAAATACTTCTACCCCTCCACAATTCAGAGAGAAATATATAACTTCTTAGTGACTTCCTGGAAACATCCGTGTCATTTATTATGAATTACAGGAAACATAAAGACATCGTTCTGAGGCTGTTGTCTGCGTTTACTTAGTGTGTTTAGTTTATGAAGAATTATTGATTTGCAGAAGAATTTCCGTGAAGTAACAGCCTAAATCAATACAGCAAATCATTGGAAATAACTCATTAGAAGTGTAACGATCGCCAGTTTTCCTTTAAATTTGTCCCAAATGACATCGTTCCTTCAGGAACCTGCGATGAATTTACAGTCACACAGAAAATAACAGAATTAAACAAATAAAGTATTAAATTAGCTCCAACTTCAGTAATTTCAGCAGTTTTGTGTGTTTGATGAGTGGAAGGTGAGCAGGTAGACAGAAGCTTAGGTCTGCACATGGAGGACAAAGGTGAAGCGTTACCTGAGACATTTTAAGGTACGGAGGGATTTTTTTTTCATGGATAAAAACTTAGAAATATGTAATTTTAATAAATAGAAATTAAAATATTACACTTTTGTACTTTTGCCTACTTAACATTTTCAATGCAGGACTTTTACTTAGAACAGAGTATTTCTATAGCATATTATTATTACTACTTTTAATTAATTAAGAATAGAAATACTTCCTCCACCACTGCAAACAAAGCTGCCAATCATACAATCAGCTGTTTATCGTGTCAAGTAAAATTAAATAAAGTAGAGTAACTAAGTACCTTTACTCAAGTTTAATATCAATGCAAACCTTTTTTTAAACACCATTTCTTTTATTCAACAGCTTTAAGATTTAACAAACAACTCATATGATCAGTTTGTGATTCACTGGATTTGTCTCCACCTCAACCTCCAAACAAATAAAACAGTTAAGATAAGATCAGATAAGATAAGATAAGATAAGACTCGGTTGACACACAATGATCTAACAGTTCTCTCTCACAGGAGCTCGTTTTTTTCAGCATTTAGTCATTTTACTTTTGATATCTGAAGCACATTTAGCTGATAATACTTCAGGTCTTGTACTTGTAATGTAGTATTTTTACACTCTTGCTGAAGTAAATGATGTGAATACTTCGTCCAGCAGTGGCATCACGTCAGCAGACATTTAAAGAGCAGCTCTGATTTACCTCCAGACCTGCTGTTTCTGTTTAGCACGCGGTCGTTGGAGTTTGGGAAGTCGTAAAGCTCCAGGTGATCCTTCATATTTATTGAACAATAAAAAAAGTAGAATGGGTTTCTGCTCACGATGCGTCCAAAACCGCGAGGAGCTCGAACTCCACGCGCGCCACTGTTCTGGCTGCACGTTGGTGCGCTGTGAGGAAATAACTAACGTCAGTAAATTTAAATGATCTTCAGTCGGATTGTTTGGACGATGTCGTGGCCGATTGCACGGCTGCTCTGTAAACTGTTTCACATGTTGTTTTACTGTCCTTCTGTTTGCTGGATTCTTTTCTTTCATTTGTTTTTCCAACAGGACTTTTCTGATTTCTTTTCTTCTCTTAACAAGGAGCTGCTGTTCGACCCCCAAACCGACCCTGGAACAGCAGAGGTGAACGATGGTTCATCAGAGTTGAATATGTCGTCCGTATGATGGCTCATCGCTCATCACCTAAAAATCTGCTTTTATTTTAATTTTTTCCAAGTGGTAGCTGAATGGTTTCCTTTTCATATTCATATCTTCAGTTTTTCTGTCAAAACATCTAATAAATGTCATTTTGGGGACGTGAATCATCGATGAGGAGCTGCTGCATCATCAGTCTAAACCTCACTGTGAAGCTGAACCTCTGCACGGCGGTGCATCTGAGGTAGCATCAGTATGCTAACATGCTAACATGCTACGTGCAGTACTCGAGTTGAGGGGGGATGAGGGCGGATGGCATCCCCCCTGAAATAAAAACGATCAAAATCATCCCCCCTGTAAAACTGCCATCCCCCCTTTCCATCCCTCCCCTTTTTACAGTAAATGTTGGGAATATAACTTATAATTATTTCATCATTAGAAAGTAGTACGCATGTTGAGTAAAAGAAATAATAAAATCTGAGGGCACAGGGGCACGCAAACATGCAATGACGCAACATGATTGTTATTTTCAATTGGTTAATGCCTGATGCCAGAGGGAGCGGCACAAGCTGCTGCGCAGAGCGACATCTTGAGGATTAACTGCACTGCAATGTGAGCATGGGAAAACGAGCGGCTGGACAACGACATGTCAGGGAGTTTTTTAAAAAGACTAAAATTACAGGTGAGCTATAAATCAAGAATCTCAATCATTACTTTTTATTAATCTATACAAAGGTCGCCAGACTCGCCACAGGTTGCATGCACAATAACAACACAGCTAGTTTTCCAAGCTTGCTGTGTAGCCTGCAAACTAGCTGAGATGAACTCATGTTAAAGTTCATCTCTCTTGTTAACTAGCTTGCTGAAACACAGGACTTGTCATTCAGTCACGTTAGATTCTGGTTTATGAGCGTGGCAAACGTAAAACATATATTTACTGTTAGCGTTAGACGAGAGTTTGTCTCAAATATTTTACCAGAATTAATGATGAAATATTCTTCACACGGCTATATTATTTTCATCAATAGGACTCGTCAGGCAACAAAAATAAGTGAAGATGTTAGCTAAAATTCAGACGTTCAAGGCAGGTGACGTTAAAGAGTATCTCCAACGAGTTTTTCCCCCTCCTGGGGCCTGTTGCAGTGGCCTGTAATTTAATATTACAGTGAATATGATAAATGTGATTTAAACTGCTATGAGATACTGAGACTTGAAACTGAGAAACTAAAAACTGTGCACCAGAGGGGAGAAAAGGAAAAGTATTGTAAAATGTTGAGAGAGTTTTTCTGTACTTCTGTACTGTCTTTAATAACACAAAAAAAGAGATAATTGTTATGATTTTGCACTTAAAATAAACTTGGCTTGACTTGATTTGAGAGGATTCAGAAGTCTTATTAACAGTGTTTTGTTTTGATAATGAATTTACAGCCCTGCCCCTGCCACTTTTTTTTTAAGGTGAAAAACATTGACCATCCCCCCTGAATTTTTTTTACAACTCGACTACTGGCTACGTGTGCTGTTAGCATGTATGATGTTGATCATGATCAGCGTTAGTTCAGCATGTTGGCGCTCTGTTTTGATAATTAGCAAAAAAGTACAGCTGAAGCCGACGGGACTTCAGTTTTGCTGGTGATAAAACAAATAATAAACAATAATTTCACAGATTTGATCTGATGGTGGCGCCAGACAAAAAGTCAGAGAACAAACAGAGTTATTACAACCCGGTCGTAAACTTTAGTGTACGAGTACACTTGACTTTTGTGCTTCATTTAAAGTATGTTACACATATACTTTTAAAAATGAATATAGTATTTCTGCAATACTTGAAGTAGTATTGCAGAAATACTATATTCTGCTTTACAAATGTCATCTCCATCCATCCAAAGTCTGTGAAGGTATTCCACTAAAAGCCAAACATGTCAACTTCATGGTGGGGTGAAAGAAAAAAAGGATGATCGTCAGCAGGATTCATCCTCTGGAGAACACGATAAACAAAATGTCAGCATTGAATATTGTTGAGATATTGGACCAAAGCAGCGGACTGACCAGCGGACTGACGCTGCCACGCACAGGCGGCACGTTAGCATGGCTAATGAAACACATCTGCTGCTGTGAGCGTGATCCCGGATCATGACTGATGGTTGGAAAGTTGCTCTTTGACTCAAAAATTTAAAATTCTTCGTTTTCTCTAACCTTTCGCTCACCGTCCACCACGTTTCACAGCTAACACATTCATTAAATCAGCCCTCATTAGCGTCCGGGTCGTCAGGGTGACCGCGACAAAACACACGTTGGCTTGAAACTGAAGTTTTCCGTTCGTTTAGTTTCTTACGGAGGTCATCACAGATTGTGTTTCCCTTCTTCACTGGAAGCCCGTTGGCTGGATTTGCCACACTGGCGTCTCTGATCCCTTTGTTACCGAACCACAAGCTACAGCCTTTAGTTCCCATGAGTCTTTACCTCTGACACACACACCAGAGGTCGAGTGGTGGTACATATACTGTATGTGTGCATGTGTGTGCATGTGTGTGTGTTAGTCTTGGCTGTGCTCCCGTCGGGGCTGTAATCAGGGGCGTCTTTGACATGTCACAGTTTCCCCACCTAGGCATGACCTGCCCTCAGCCAGGAAACACTGAACAAACCAACTGTGCCAGAGCTGCCTCTGCGTGTGTGTGTGTGTGTGTGTGTGAGACAGAGAGTGCTTTTTTGTGGAGGGTGTGTAAAAACATTATGTGTGCATGTAGGGACTGCTCATGTACATACATGCACTGCAGCTTCAGAGTGAGTCATGTTCTCATGTAGCAGCACAGATTTAATTGTTTACGTGATGACGTCCACCAGGAAACAATGACTGACTGTACGAGTGACCCCACAGGGGGCGCCGCGGCCCCCGGGGACGTCTTACAGATGGACCGAGGCTGCTGCTAGGTTCATCATATTATTTATCTTTAGTCGTGTTGCATTAAGTATGTTTTATATTCTGTCTTCAGTCATATGAAAACAGAAGAAAGAGTCAAGATCACTGAATGAAAAACTTTAATGTGCAGCTCAGTAGTCAAAAAAACAGACAGCCAGAACAAACCATGCAAAGATAAGATAAGATAAGATAAGATAAGATAAGATAAGATATTACTTTATTTATCCCATGCTGGGGAAATTACAGACAGACAGCAATAACAGCAGAATAAAAAGGAGACGTAGAAAAGAACAAACAGACTATAAAAGGGATGCAAAATAAAAATCAACTCTATATGTACATTATATACAAAAGGAGTATAAAAACAGTGTTATACATGACACAGTAGACGGTGCATCTCATCCCTCAGCGCAGTCTGACAGGCCTGAGCCTGAACCCAGCAGAGACACTGAAATCAGACTGAACTCTTCTTGACTGACAGCTCAACAGACGAGCTGTGGCTGCTTGTGGAAGACAGATATCGCTGTTGTCCGTCTCAGTATCAGATACCACGTGTGATCCGGCTCATTCCTGCATGAAGACAGACAGGAAGCCAGCTGTCGGTGCAGTCAGACCTGCGTTAACAGCAGTCTCACATGTCCCGTTAAAACGCCTGCGATCTTTTTTTGGTTTGTTTGTTTGTCCTTGTGCAGCTGAGATACAAGCTCATTTTAATCCTGAAGAAAGTGAAGAAAAGCATTAAAATTAATATATTTATGTTAAGTATTTATGTATATGCATGTTGTGTTGGAGGTTTGGAGGCTCGTTTCTTCAACCTTACAGAAACTCGTGGATTTCCCATCAGCCTCAGCTCTACTTCGTGTTTACTGTCAGTAAAAAGCGTCATGCTTTTCCTGTATCTTAATTTTTTGCAGTGTAGAAAGATGTCCTCGATATTTCCTGTTTTTGATTTGAGTTTGTCGATGCTGGAAGTATGACGTCAACCGCCGAGAAATAAACCAATAAACAACAACGTGAGCCACGAGTTCCATGATGTAAACTTTAACCAACCGGTGAACATCATGAAGTGAGAAAACATGTCTTAAATAAGTCAAACGTGCTGAAGTCCCAGAGGATATTCAGCGCTTTTTTGTGTTTCTCGAGTGACGACAAGCTGAGTTCAGTACATGACTTTCAACTCAGCCCGGCAGGAAGTCCAGCCGGCTCCCGACTCTGCGTTCACCATGTCTGTTATTTTACTGTAATCAACGGCTGGCATTGTCTCTCACACATATAAAATATTATAACAAACCTACAGCCAAGACAAACTCCTGAAAATGAATTCTAATGTAAGAAACGTTCACTGGAGGCTCGTAGGGAGAAAACAAGCGGACGATAAAATCTGACTCTTGTTCTCTCCGCTGCACGATTGACCTTTACGAGACGTGAGAAGCGTTGCGTTGGCGTCGTGTTGTGAAGTTGTGAATATGAAATCCAGGTCGACCTTCCAAACTTCATCTCTGATGAAAATGAAAGTGTATGTTGGCCAGCGTTCAGGTATGTCTGAGCCAGAGGCATCTGATGTAACATATGGGACGCACACTCAGACGTCTGTGCTGCCGTATTTGTGAGGACCCTCATTAAACGTCCACCTGTCTTTACGGCAAAACGTTTTCATGTCAGCTGAAGCGGAAAAGTTGGTTTATGGATGAAAACGAAGTGCAATGGAAACAGACTTAAATGACGTCCATCAAACATGTGACTTTAACGTCACTCTTCCTCACATTCATACACGAAACCAACAGAAATGTCCGACCTCCATCATGTTTTCCACCGTTCTTCTTCTGCTGTGTTTAGCATTAGCTCCACCAGCTGTTAACCTCCATGAACCGACTCCTAAAATTAACATAGCAGCAACGTGTGGGACTGAAACTCTCAGCATGGACGCTGTCTCCTCTGCAGGTGCCATTGCTCTCTGACACTGTCATGGGTGCCGTGGAAAAGCTGCAGGAAAGCTTCTGTAGAAGAAGAAAGCAGGAAACGTGACGTTTCTTTGTTAAAACTTCGACAGTGGCTGCGTGTCGCCATTGTGCAGCTCGCGTGTCGGCTTCTACTTGCTTCCTTCTTCTTCTTGTCTTTATAAATGTGTCAGTTCTCTGATTGTTGGTGCGTTCTGGAAGGAGACAAAAGAGGAAGTGGTCGGCCGTACCACAGACCAGTGAGCCAATCATCAACCACGATGTTTAAAATTTCAAAAAGCGTGCATCAGGTCCGTGTGTTGGCCGCAATTATGGTTCATATGTGTGGAGGTTTGTGGGTGCGTGCATGTTTGTAGAGCCTGCAGCAGACCTGACACACACACACGGCTAATTGTTTTACTCTCCCACCACTGAAACCTCTTTTTAAAATCTTGTTTTCAGACTTGCATCTTCAGGATGTTCCTTACCTTTGCTGTGAGCTTCACCCTCCTCTCTTCAACTTCACCTGAACAGCCCTTTGAAAAAGTGAGGACTAATATGTCCTAATCTGTCCTCACCGTCAATGGCTGCACAGATTGGAAAACCCCTTGAGGCAAATTTGTGATTTGTGATATCGAGCTGTATAAATAAAGTTGACTTGACATACGCACACAAACATCAGGAGTGCATGCAAATATATCACGTTCTTACACGCGTAAGCTGAAACATGCACGCTCAGAGGAATACAGTAGAAATACTGTAGTCTTAATGTTGAAGGGAGGTTTGAGGGATGAGGGCACGCACACACACACACGCGCGCGCACACACACACACACACACACACACACACACTGCTTTGCCAGGAAACACTTTAGTGAAACTTAGAACTCAGCTGCTTTTTCACTCCTCTCAGTCATTCCTTTACCTCAAGGCCACGTCTCTCTCTCTGTCCGTCTCTCTCTCTGTCCTTCTCTCTGTCTCTCTCTCTGTCCTTCTCTCTCTGTCTGTCTGTCTCTCTGTCCATCTCTCTCTCTGTCTCTCTCTCTGTCTCTCTGTCTGTCTCTCACCCTCCACATTGAAGTGTCGGCACATTACCGTCTCTACCCGTCGGCTGCTCTCCGTCCCTCTGGCCAATGTTTTCCTGGGTTAAAGCTCACAGAGGATCAAGTGTCTCGGTCGGGTTGTGGGGGGTTTCATATGCGTGATATAAAGAGCTGATTCTAACCCCGACTCAGCCGTGAAGGCGCGATGGCCTGCAGCCAGGATGGTGGGGCATCAGCAGAAGAAACGGCAGCTCTCCTGCTTGCTAGTGCTACAGGTAGTGTCTAACGTTATCACGCTAACACGTCTGACTAAAATGGTGAAGCAGGAGAGGAGCGAGAGGAAGGTTGAGCATCAGAGAGGCAGCAGGGAAAAGCAGCGCTTAGAGGCAGAATATTTCAACATGTAAAAAGCGGAGCTGGTGATTGGTCGAGCAGAGACAGACCAACAACAGAAGGTTGAAGTTCATTTCCCTGTCGGTGTGAGAATATTTCCTTTCTTGACATTTTTATAGGTTTATTTTGTTTATTTATGAAACTACTCGAACAGCACAAAGTGGCGTAACAAGACAGGAGGCTAGCTGGTTAGCATGCTAACGTCAGTAGATATCTGTGCAACACAATACAAAGACCTCTTTGATCATTTTAGTTCATCTTTGAATGTTTTAAACTTATTATTGCATATTGCACCTTTCATCCTTCAGTCAATCAAAAACATTCAAGTTCAAAATACATTTGGAGATACGTGGTTTTCACTGGACAGAAAGTGTAATCTGAAAAGTAACTAGTAATTAAAGCTGTCAGATAAAGTCGTAAAAAGTGTTGTAAGACGTAGTGAAGTTGAAATATGAAGATGTTTACAAATACATATACATATTTGAGGTATAAGTGAAGTTCAAGTACCTCAAATATGTACTAAAGTATAGTACTTGAGTAAAGGTACTTAGTTACATTCCACTACACTAAGACATAATATGTTTCATGTACGCACACACCCTCACATACAACATGTGTGGATACAGAGACACACAAACACTCCTCTCTCTCTGACACTCACACACAAACAGGCCCGGTTGGAGTCACACACACACACACACACACACACACACACACACACACACACACACAGAGCAGCTGTCGGTTAGATCATCAGTTTGTACAGCAGGCTGGTACCCTGTCCTGCGTCAGTAGGTGTTAGTGGTAACATTAGCCAGGGGGGTGAAGGAAGGAAGAGCCAGGGAGTGAAAGAGGAGGAGGATGATGGAGAGAGCGAAAGAGAAACAGAAAGAGAGCGTGAGGTGGAGTGTTAGCATAACCTCAGGCTTAAACGTGTCATTCCTGCTGTTGGTTTAGCCCCACCATTTAAACACTCAGGAAATCAGGCTGTCTTAGCAGGAGAGCCGCTCTGTCATCACACCCTCAGACACCCTTTCCTCTCCTCTCACATTTCCACCACCTCTTTCTTTTTTCTCTCTTTTCAGCTCTGATTCATCCTGTCATCCTCTCACCCTCCGCTGTGTTGTCTCACGTCTTCTTCTTATCACTCCTGTTGGACTCTCTGTCTCCGTTTGTCTCATTTCGCCTCAGACGTGAGCTGAAACGAGAGCGACACCGTGAAGACGGCTTGGATGACACCCGGTGACACAACAGGACGCAGACGGCGTGGGCCACGCCAGACATCGACATTAGTGGTTTTATTTGGCATCCACCTCGACTCGGTCTGAAGGTGAGTAGTGTACATTTCTGGAAGGAGCCTCAGTGTGGTATTTTTCACTCTGACACGTTGCATTTTCATCCTGTTACACCAGGTCTGGCAGCCACGATCACCACTGGCTGATACCTGTGCTGGTGCCGCTTCTCAGCGTTGTTACTCACAGATACTGCATATATACATATATGAATATATGCATTTGAATATGTCATGTTGTGAATCTGATGCAGCGACACGTTTCACAGACTGAAAGGTGTGGAACGCTCCAAAAACACCTGTTTGGATCCTTCCACAGGTAAACAGGCTGATTGGTAACAGGTGAGAGGATCATGATTGGGTCTGAAAGGGGCGTCCTGGAAAGACTCAGTCCACTTTGTGAACACATGAGTGGATGAAGGAGATGAACACATGAGCTCAGAGACACTTCAAAAAACTTGTCACAGTTTTCATTCTGGTTTTATTGATGTTTTCGTCTCAGCTGTCTTGGAATCAGTCACCTTGTTCATTTTGCTACACTCGTGTTGCTCAACATCACGTCTGCACCTTCATCTTCTAACTTTTACATCTTCTCCATCATTTCCTGATCTATATATAAATATATAAATAACTTATATTCATATAATACTTATATTCATCAGCTAATTTGTTATAAACAGAATGATGCCAAATGGATCAAGTTTTTTATCAAATAATAAGGAAATATTTCTAATTGATATATCTAAATCACAGATGCAATCAAGTGAATTGAGATTCCAGATTATTCGTGATCCTTCTCACTGTTTGTACTCACGCTTTGAGCTTTTACCCTCAGGGAGGCGCTATAAAGTAAAAACCACCTGCAGCCACTATTTCTGGCTAAATGCAATTAAGATACAGAAGGGAAAGCCTGAACTTCATATTTCATTATTGCATTTTATCTTCATTCCTACCGTATGTTTGTGTCCCGTATTGTTTTTCAACGTCGTGAAGTCGTGAAGCCAAAGCCACAACATGGACGACGAAGGTCAAAACTCACTCACTAACTAACTATGTTGAGAAAGTGAATGTAAAAAATGTCCACTGCCACAATCCTTCATTTAGATTTTAGTGAATAAATCAAAAGCATTCATAGGAGGACATGTTCCTCCAGTCCACGGTCTAAATTACGCCCCTGCACTCACATCAGCATCAATAACTGTGAGTGTGGAGAGAAGACAAAAGACAAAGACAGTGTGAACGCAGCAGTGAGAGAGGTCATGTGTTCGCGCGACCTGGCCGGGCCCAGCTTCAGCACACGGCCCACCGACCCACCGGGACGACCCCCATCTGTCTCCATTTATGAACTTTTGAATCTAATCTGCATGCGGTTTTATTTGCATTCAGGATGCCATTACCACACGAGCAGCATGTGGTACGTAAAGTAAATTGCCTCTGAATCTAATCTGAAACTGCAATCATGTGTTACAGGTCCATTTAATGGCTCCTGTACTTTAGTGCTAATAACATTGCCTCTTAATGGCCCCGTCCCACAAGAAACAACTGGTTCAAACCAGAGGCCATGTGGAAACAAGGTGCTCACACACTGCGGTGAGACGTTCACTGACTCTTTGCCCTGTAGTGGGAGCAGATGATGGAACAGACACACACCACATAAACGCATACACACTTTACTACGTGCCTTTGAGGAGAGGCAGGGCCATCACTCACTTGCTTTTTGCATGTGTGTGTGTGTGTGTGTGTGCATGGGTGAGTATAAATACATCCTTGACCTTTGTTTTCTTTGCACTTTTTCTTCTATGGGATACTGTTAAAAGTGGGCTAACACACACACACACACACACACACGTCTTCACACACACACACAGTGCAGCATTGCAGGCAGGATGGGGGGGTGGCAGCCATTATTTATGTCTGCTTTCTTTAGCGAGGTTTCTCACAGGAACAGGAGCCGAGCAGGAATCCATCGCTTCCTCTGAGTCTGCCATTTATCACTCTTTATTAATACAAACACACACACACACATGCACAGAAGTCATAGGAAGGAGTTAGTGGCATCTAGTGATGAGGTTGCAGACTGCAACAAACTGAACACTCACCTCCAGAGCCAGTGTTTGGTTTGTCCTTTCTGGGACACCGTTGAAACATGGTGGACTCTGCAGATACTCTCCTACCAGCCCTGGCACTGAACAATGGGATTGGACAGAAATTGCACTGCAGAGACATTATTACACGGGAGGCTGGGCTGGTTTTTAGTCCATTAAATGTATCTAGTTACAATGCAGAGTTATGTTTTCCTTCACAATCACAGAATGAGGACATAAAAGTAATGCTTTGTAATAAAGTTACAAAATAAAAAGGACCTGTAATTGTTTCGCAATAAAAGCTCTCCAGTTATTTGTTTTTTATGTGAAGCAGCAGATGGAAGTGTTTGCATTAAGAGTAAAGGTTAACCTAACTCTAACCCAGCATAAACTGATTTTTTTTTTTGGACACTTGGGGGCAGCAGAAACAACACCGACATATCATCACCTTTTCAGCGGTTGCAGACCTGTTAGCAATCAGCTGTTTGACATTATCAGCCACATGGAGTCGTGTTTCTGGTAACCTGACAGGTTAGCTGAAAAACAGCGCAGATGAGAGCCGTGAGAGTGAATAGTGAAGATGTGGGCCACAGTGAAAGGTTACCTGCAGAGTCAGGTGATGGTTCTCCATCAGGTTCATCGTCATTTACAGCTCAACGAGCATGCCAAAGGAGAATGGCTCAGAAAACAGTCAAGTACAAGCAAACGTGGAATTTATTAACAGTCGTCTATTTATTTTGTGGATGTGATGTTTGGAGGATGAATTGTTAAAGTTGAAAAGGTTCTATAGAACCTTTTTTATAAGAAACATTTATATTTCCATAGCACTTTCAAATAATAAAAAAGATAAACAGTTTAAAAATGTTCAAACAGTGATGACTGACAATTCTACTTACATGGATAAATAAAGTTATATTGAATTGAATTGCTGGAGTTCAGGTTTACTAAAAGCTGAACATAGCAAACATTCCTGTGAGCGTATGTGTTTTCACAAACTTGGCAAAGCCTCATTTATCTGCGGACGTGTGGCTCACTGCATGTAGCCCAGCAGCGGCTAAATGAGTTGCACTTGAACTCACCACATTAAGAACCACAATTAACTTGAAGTTCCAAAGTACTCATATCTCAAGGCATGGATGGGGGTCGAACCCATGATCTTTGGTTTACGAGACCAACGCCTTACCACTTGGCCACCACGCCCTCGCATTGTGATGTTTTAGTTCCTGCCCATTTCTGATCCTTTGTCCATCTGTGCCATGCAAGGATGGAGAGACCGACGGATCTGGAGACAGTAACTCAGTGAAAAGCTGCGTGTGAAGCATCCCATCACTCCAACATCTCTGCCCTCCATCGCATGTGTATGGGTCGTGTGTGCATGCCTGTATTTCAGCCTGTTTACCCCCGTGGGTTAATAAAGAAATGATGTTTCTTCCTAATGAATGCTGTGTCCTTGATCACTTGGTAGCTCCTCAAATGGACCAATCTTTTACCTCCAGGATGACGGTTTTAATGCCAGTCAGTTGGTTAAATTTTGGCAAAGTGACTTCTAAAACACATGAAATGTGATTCGAGTGTGGGACAAACCCTTCCTGGGAGGGTTATCCCGATCAAGGTCATAGATGGGAAATGGTGTGTGTGTGTGTGTGTGTGTTGTCAGGTGAGGTCACTGCTGTGAACTCAGCATCTGACTGACTGCTGAGGAAATAGCAGTGGCTAGACCTGACGTTACCCCACTCAGCCGCGTCTCATAACTCACCGCTGAAGTATTATTGTAAGTGTTCGCGTTCAGCATCAATCTGAAGCCGCTGATTTCATTTCCTCACAGACGCTCAGGTCTCCACCAGCCTGCTGGTCCAGAAAACTCGACTTGACCTTTCAGTTTTCCCTTTCACACACTTTCATTTAGTTTCTCTCTCACACATTTTTTTCTGTTTACCTCTTTCAGTTTTCTCTCGCTCGCTGTCGCTGTGCCTCTCTCTCCTTCACACACAGATTTCTCCATCAATCATCATCCTTTAATCAGCAGTGATTGATTGTGTCCACAAGCTGTGACTCAGGACTCAAAGGGCTACACAGGCCAAATTAGAAAAACAGAAAATAATAACAGGAACATTTGCTGCGGCCTGCACTGGGTCCTCTTTCATGCATGCCAGGAAAGCTCATTTTGACATAATTTGAAAATGAGGGAAACCAGGTGAATTAGAGTAAATCAGAATATATTAGCTGCTCTCTGAATGCCAGTGAGTGTAAGAACAACAGAGTGCTGTGAAACTACACATTCACTCTCTGCCATTAACAAGATTTGGACAATGAGTCCCAATCAGTAAGCATACGGCCTCATTCTAGCTGTGTGTGTGTTTGTGCGTGCGTGTGTTTGTGTGTGTGTGTGTGTGTGTGTGTGGTTTGAGAGTAACATCAATATGTTGTTACCTTTCATGATGGTGACCTTCGTAACTGTAACATGAGACAAACGCTTACAATGCTAACGTCAGCATGCTAACGTCTTCATAAAGGAAACGCTACCTTGCTGATGTTTAGCATGTCTAATGTACATCATTTGAGTTTAGCATGTCGACATGCTAACATGTGCTAATTAGCACTAAATACAAAGAGCAGCTCAGGCTGATGGGATGACGTTAAACACAGAGGACGTCTAGACTGTCAGAGCAGACGGCCTCGAATTTAAAGTCTTCAGACCTTAATGAATGATCTAATAATCTAACTAATGATCTATTCTTTAATAAATAGATCCACATGGTTAAAAACTGCTGTCAAACTCGTCAGTAACAGCCCTGATGACATCAAGGCGCGCTGCCACATCATCTGATGGATGTTATCCATGTGCATAGAAGACTAAAGCTGCAGTTCAACATGTGGATGTGAATGTTGAAACCACTGGTGGATTCATGGACGACTAACTGCCCTGAATAACTAAAGCCACTAAACACTGTTTACAGAAGTGAACATTTTAATGAAATATGACAGAAAATGTTCCATTCTTGTTCAGTTTGGGTGCCACGGTGCATTTTTGCCAGCGTTTGTACATGACGGGACAAACACGTTATTTTCTCAAATCTTTCATGCAGAAGTACATTAGGCCTTCGGACTGTCACTGTTGGTCTGGGGGCTTTAGCAGGAAGCAGTTGAATAGCTGGATGGCTTTGAGCAATCTGTGGAGGCAGCCATGCATGGCGCTGCTTACTCTGTGGCCCTGGAGTCATTCCATCACCTGGAGCCATAACTGAAGCCTTGTAATGTGACGGATTTTGTCCATTTGATAGGAGAGAAGAGACGAGAGAGTGTTTTATAATTAATTATAATCTAGACAACAAACAGTGATTACTCAAATATCTGTGTAATTACATGAAGGGCTCATTGGCAGAAATGAATGCACAGAGAATTATCAGCCAGCTCTGCAGGTCTGCAGAGACTTTCAGCCTGTTTTAACTCACTGTTTTTGGTTTAGTGGCCAGAACATTTGCTGTCTGGAAGTCTGCCACCTGTCAGCGATTTGGCCTCTGGAGACGGCCGATGGTCCGTCATCCAAAGACATTGTCCAGTCCATACACCAGACCCAGTGGTCTAAGTTGGTGAAATCCTTCCCTTTTCACCACATCCAGGAATCTCCTGGCAACGTCCAGGTGAAGCGATGTAATTCAACAGCATAATTAATAACTGTGGCAAGAAGTGCTGAAAATGTTTTCCATCAGATTTTCTGATCTGCTCCGTTCTGCTTCTTCTCTGGTTCTTTTTGTACCATCTCACTCACTTTTACTTCCTTGCTTAATTAAAAATCTTACTCAGGATGAAAATATACTTAAAGTACCAACAGTATTCATTTGGCACCACAGCCTGATTTTATCAGATAAAGTACCTCAAAACTGTATTCAAGTACAATACTAAAGATTTTGGTTGTTTTTTTTTAACATTCTGGTAAAAATACATTTTGTCCACAATACAACACAGAATAAAAACAAAACGAAATTTAATGAACAATAATTAATAACTGCTCTGTGTACACGCGGACCTTTTGTTTGCGGAACCTTTTTTGTGACCGGACGGGATTCCGGGTCGGACAGATTCCGTTGACATTGCTGAGGAGGAGGAGGTGGGGACAGGACTGGTGTTACCAAACCTGAAGGTTTTATTGAAGGGAGCCTCAGTTTGGTGGCAGCCCGCTTCTCGGCCGTAACATCGGGACACGGGGGAGTCATGTACCGGCGGCCGCTGCAGTCCGCCGTCAGAAACGCTTTTCACGCGACAGCGTCCAGAGGCGCCCGCGCGAAGGTAACAACATCACAGCTAACGTTAGCTTAGCCGGCTAATAGGATTTAAGCTAAGTTGACTAACACGCCACATTACACACACACAGGAGCTGACGGTGTTCATACACACACAGCGTCTGGAGATGATTACACAGACCAAAGCATTAAAGATTTAAAGACTTAAAACTATGTTTGTGAAGAGTGAGTGTGTTCAGGAAATCATCAAACCACAACAGCATCCGCTCACCGGGCTGGTAGTTACCTGCGTGGGCTGTCAGCTGGTCCGTGCAGCTGAACCGTTAACGGCACACAAAGAATCCGCTGACCGAGTTCTTCTCCAGCCTCAACCAAACACCTGGAAACATGATCCAGAACAGTCTGAACAATGAGACACAGAAACCAGGTGTTTTGGGGCCTTCTTTCTCTATTAAACGATTAAATAACTTTAAGTAAAAGTAATGAATGCAGCAAAGGCAGGACTGAAGTCATGATGATCAACCTGAGAGGTGAGCTGAGATGATCTGCCAGTTTAGAGCAAAAAAAACAGACAGAAGGGCAACGAATGATTGAGTAATGGCTTTGTTAAAAATATCAGAAAATTGTGGAAAATCGACTTTAAAGCAGAGGAAGGAGAGCATCCTCACACGCAGCACATTGAAAACTGATTCAGTCATTAAAATATGGTTAAAATGAGCTGCTGACTGGAAGCAGACTCTGGACGTTTGATTTGCATTCAGTGTTCGTCTTCATGTTGTCTGAGTGGAACCAAATCATTCATTAGTATTTTCTGTTATTGATTAATCTGCTGGATTAATCACATGATTTTCTGGTCTGTAAATAATCAGAAAACTGTACAAATCTTCTGAGATCCTCAAATTTCTTGTTTTTTCAACCAATAGCCCAAAACCCCAAATATTCAGCTCACTTCAATCTGATATTGAAAGCAGAAAATCCTGGAAACATGAACCATGTGCCTGAAATGACTTCATGATCTATCAGCAGTTACTGACTGATTTTCTGTCGATCGGCTTATTGATTAATCCTCTAATTGCTGCAGCTCTGTCGCCAAACCCTGATTACGGTGTATTAGTCAAACTGTCGTATGTAGATGATGTTTTTCACACGTGGGAGTAAATGTTGAATGTGACTGTTCTCTCCTGACTTTATAGCATCCCCTCTAACAGCCCCACAGTTTATGACGGCCTTTCACCCTCACACCAGTCTGAGACGGTGTGTAACTGTATTCCTGAGCCAGGACGTTAGATATCTGCTTGCTCGCTTGCCTTCGTTGTGATTTCAGTGTCTTTATGTCTTCACGTCCTCCTGAGTCCCTCACTCTCTCAACGCTTCTTCTCTCGGTCTCCATCCAGGTTTTGGATCAAGAAGCCTGTTTTGTCAGAGCTTTAGCAGCTTGCCAACTGGCCAGAGTGTCCTCTCCCAGTTTAACGCCATGTCGAACAGTGCACGTGAGCTCACAGGTAACGTGACACACACGCACACACACACAGAAACAGATTTTAAAAACATGGATGTCGGGTCTTCAGTAGTGGTTGAGCAGATTTATTCTCCGTCCATGTAAATGTGTATTAATAAGTGTACATGTATGACCATGACCAAACCTTCACAGCGTGAGGACGGTCGCTTTGTGTCGTTTCATTCTTCGGCTCCACTCCTGTGAAATGAAGAGCTGAGTATTCGCTGACGTTCTGACTCTCAGCTTAAAGGTGTTCGCATCATTAAATGGAGCCCTCGTTATAAATTTATCTCTTTTCCCACAACCGTTCAGGCCATTGAATGCATCATCTGCAGCTCTCTGTGTTTTTATTATCCCTCCCTGCTGTATCTCGTTGGCTATTTTCCATTAAAGAATAGCACAGCTGACAGTTCTGCCAGCTCCGTCAGGGGTACGTTGCGTATTCCAGTGGCAGCTTCACAATAAAAGCTCCCAGCTGACGGGGGTTTGTTGGGTTTGTGAAGAAGATGAGGTCATAGTGAAATCAGGCTGTTATCTGGCCACAGATTATAGATTACAGATTATAAAAGCAGTCACGCATGTGTTGGTCTGTCAGTTTAGAACAAGACACGGCTTTGGTTTGGGGGGGGGGTGAGCGTCACCTGTCCGTGTGGGCGTGCACAGGTGCTACATTTTCTGCTCCACTAGGTTGTTTGAGAAACCACGAGGAGCTTTGATCAAGTACCAAAAGTTGTTGTTCATAACGATGAAAAATGCAAGAAATTGGCCCAAAAAAGCTGAAAAAAACACTTCCTGTCCTCCATCTGAATTTAACTTCACGTGACTGCAAACAACCTATTATGGAGACCTTCTGTTGTCTGACATGAGTACAAATACAAAAATATGACAAGTTAAGCAAAGTCAGTCGTGGTATTTGAGAACGCAGAACATCTAGAAAACGTTAATACTCGAGATTTTCTACTTGAAAATTGGTGAATGCCACAGATCCTCTTGAATCACGAATACTTGGCAGTGAGGAGTGAATCTGTCTGTACGAGTGGGTCTCACATGAGGAGTCGCTCTGGTAAGACTTGAACTGTCATTTAGTCTAAAGTGTCTCACTGTCTCCATTTATTTAGCAGTTAGCATCATAACCAACATAGAAAACATGTAATGGCACAACTTCAGCTGGAAAAAGCAGCTGCAGGCATTTTAAAGTGAAACGTGGTCAGGCGGTGCTGGAGGGTCACCGGGGTCGCGGTGGCTCTAATAAAGCTGTCAGGGATGAAAACAACAAGCAGCTTAGAATAGGTCAGTATATTAATTTACTCAACAGCTGCACTCGCCCAGTAAAGGCCATGTTCCCCAGGTGTGTGCCGTCACACTGAGGCCGTGTGTGCTGTTGATTTAATGAGGGTTGTGCAGTGAATACACAGGGAGCATTAAGCCAGTTTAAGGAGTTTCTCCTCCTGCTGTGTCATCACTCCTCTTTGACTTTTCCACGCTCTTTTCTTCCACTCTTCTTCGTTTTCTCTCTTCTCTACTCTCACACTCTGCTATTCCCTCTTAACTCCCTGTCGCCTCCTCTCTCACCTCCTCTTTCACGCTCCCCTCACCGTCTTTCCACGTCTCGTCCCTCAGCTGTGCAGCGTGAAGGAGACGCCCCAGCACACGGAGGAAGAGGTCGGGGCCTTCACAAAGCTCATTGAGGCCATGGGCTTCACTGGACCTCTCAAGTACAACAAATGGGTGAGTGATGGTGGGAAGGGGGAGGCGGACGTGGAGGAAAGGTATGGAGGCTGAAGAAGAGGTGACTGTGGGATTAAAGGAAGCAAATGAAACGTTAGCCTCAGAAGACTTCTTAATAAACACAATATGAAAGACAGCGAGTCTTTGATCCAGCCGACAGAGGGAGATAAAGGTGCTTCAGGAAGGTGATAGTCGTTATTTATAAGTGATTCCCAGCAGCAGATGTCTGGTGTTCCTTCGCCACCCTCGTTAATGTGACATGTATACGGCTGATGGATAAATCAGACTCACGCTATTCGAAGTTGGCTCAGGCTCAGTGTGCGGGTCTCTGACATGATATTTCAGTTTCAGCAGCTCATGAAAACCGTCATCAGGCCGCGTGTCCTCGCAAATGGAGACAGCAGCTGTGAGACGCGTCGCTCTTTGAGAGCTGCGGTTCTGTTTTCACAGAAAAAAGATGGCGGGCGACATGTGGAACGTTAGCATTAGCACAGCGGACACTGCCGCGTCTCTTCTCTCGGTGTCTTCATCACGTTTCATGAGTGTTTTACCTTCTGACGTCATTGTTTCATTGTCTTTTCTTGGCCGCCTGCCATTATCTGCCCGCCGTTAGCGCTGTTTTAATGTTCAGGAAGGAAACGGTGACGCAGACGTACCACGAGATTTTCAAAATAAAGGCTTTCACGTTGCATCCATGATGTTGGATCAGTGATCATGGAGTTGATACGTCGATCCAGAGCGATGGACAATCAGGCGTGTGTCGTGTTTTCAGTACGGCGACAACAGGAACCAGGAAGCAGTTTGAACAGGAAGTGACGAGGAGAAGTCCATCTTCCAACATTTGATCATCTTCCTGTTCAGAATCCTTTTCCAGTGCAACATGGATCAATAGAGTGTAGACCCATTCCTAACCAAAGAGGCCATCGCGTCCCAGAGATCTTTGAAACTTGTTTGCGACTGGGACGTCAATAATAATCTGTTTATCGGATCAATAATGTGATTGGTGTTCGAGGTGGCCTTAGTGTGTGTGTGCGCGTTCGCATTCGTGTGTGTGTGTGTGTGTGTGTGTGTGAGTTTGACCTTCACAGTATTCAGTAACACTGAGAGACTTCATGGACTTGTCCTCTGGTGGCTGTGCAGCTCAGCTAGCCGTCCACAGGCTCATGCTAACGTCAGACTAGCATATTTAACAGACCGTCTCACAGAGGACAAGCAGGACAAAACACACTTCACCTCCTTCAGGTGGAAATCCAGTTTACTGGTTGAAGTTAAATGTGTAAGGATTCTCTGTCCTGGTAAATTTAGCACAGCGGCATTTGAGCGTCCTCGGGACACATGCTCACCTGCGCAGGTGTTTTCATTATCTGGACTCAGGTGGAGTAAACAGCCGGTGCTGTGCGCACAGTAAAACCAGTTCGACGGTCGTCTGTTGTTGAGGGACTGAGGTGAGGCTTCACTGTGTTTAGCCTCTAACAGCCCTGAAGCTGCTGCGCTCTGTGTGCTGAGCTCTGATTCGCCAGCAGGTTTCACCTCATTTCCTCCAGTGAAGCCTGAAAGTTTGGCAGCATCTTCTGCAGCATTTAGTCTTTTGAGACGCCGTTCATCGACGAGCGCCACCAGAAGTCAGAGCTCTGCAGGTCGAAGCGAAGCCGTTACTTCGTCCTGGGTTAGGAGACGATGGTGAGCCGTCGTGGAAAACGCTGTTACTGAAAAACTGGGCTGTATCACATGCTGACGGTAAACCATCCCATAATCACTGCTGAAGACGGTATTATGTGGAGGAGCAGAAGCTGAATTCATTGCAGTCTGTTTTTGCTGCATCCCTTGCGTCACAGCCTTGTAGTGAGTGTTTCTTCCGGGCATTAACACGCCAGTGAAGCGTCGACCTTTACGGCCTCCGCGAGGTTCGGTTCTGTGCGAGGAAAGAGGTGGCGTGTGTGCGCAGGAATGTGTGTGTCGTTCTGTTGGACTTCACGCCGGCCTGGCGTCGCCGGCCTGAGCGCCTCCACGCCTCTGACCTCACGTCCTGCTCTCTCAGGGGTTTGTCGTTTCCTCCGTGCAGTCGTACTTCGTGCAGTGCGTTTGTGGCGGCCTGAACGAGCGCGCAGCGATCGGCCTTTCAGGCGTGATCGCGTGAAGACAGCTGGATTGAAACAAGTGTTTCCCACCTCCTCGCCTGTGTGAAGCAGTTTGTGTTCAGGCTCGTTCATTTGAATGATGTCGTTGTGTTTCTTCACAGGCAGCAGCTGGACTCCAGTACATAAACACAACAGAACTAGATATTCTGATGAATTTCAAGCTTCAGCTCTTTGCAGCCTGGAGGAGTTTCCTTTGCTCTGGAGGAATCTGGCACGCGTCCCGTTCAGACAGATGTCCATACGTCCTGCTCCGTGTTGGGCCAATCACAACCGTTCATCTGATGTGTGAAAACAGTGCAGAGGCAGAATATTTTCACCTCTCACTCTGAGAATTAAGCGACCAAAGCAGAGCTGATGATTGTTGGAACAGAGACAGAAGGCACTTTCTGTCGAGTTTGGTTTCTTTTGAGTTTGTGTGTTTTGATCTTTGAGGTAAAATAATGTTTTCTGTCAGTGGAGTCTGGTGGTTTGAGGAGAGCAACATAGAGCTGTTTGTGGTTTAACAGAAAAAGAGATCTCCATGATGTTGTCGGACACTAACAATAAAAATCTGAGGCAGCTCCTCCTCCTGGATATCCAGTTACTATCAATCACCCTGATTTCAGTGTACATTTCATATGGCTTGGTAGCTGCAGTGCATCTATTAAAGATGCTTAAAGTCCTGATTTTTTTTGTCTTTTGTCTTCACAGAAAATCAAGATTGCCGCCTTGCGCATGTACACGTGCTGCGTAGAGAGAGTCAACTACGACGACTTCTTTGAAAGTAAGTGTGGAGCAGCTGAGAGGCTGCAGATCAGGACAAAACGTCAGAAAGCAGACAAACTTTCCCCGCCCGTAGACTCATCCACGCCGTTCAAACAGTCTCAGAAGAAATGACGTTTCCACGCGCCGAGTGGACGAGAGGAGGACTTAGATAGATGGACACATAGTGAGACACACGGAGACAGAGAGCTCGATTGATAACTTTATCATTCCCACAGAGTTTACAGCAGTCTGAGGTACCATAGAAACGAATAGCGTCCAATGACAGAGCCAGATCACACACAGCACCTAACATGGACTCCAACGTCTCGTAGCATGTAATACGTTAAGATGTAATACGTTACTGTTTTACATATGAACATAAAGTACTGTGCACTGTGTGCATGCTGAGGGACGGCTCACACACACACACACACACACACACACACACACACACACACACACACACACACACACACACACACACACACACTTACACGAGTCCTGATCCAAAGCTCAACATGAAGATGTTGTGCTGCGTTCAGGGACACCGTCAGTCTGTCCACATACCGGCCCGCTAACTTTACTGACAGGAAATATCTGCCAGTTACTTTTTGTCTGCTGACGAATCAATTCATGGACTGACAGCTGCAGCTCTAAAGATACTGTGTATGTCTGCCACACACACGCACACACACACACACACACACACACACACACACACACACACATACACATACACACATACATGTGCATGTGAGTGAGTGTGTGTTAACGCTGTGTTTGTTACAGAGTGCTCCCTCCCTGACACACTCAACTCTTGGTTCTTGGTAGCGCAGCTGCATGTGTGGTGAGTCACACACACACACACACACACACACACACACACACACACTGGCTGTTTTTTCCTCGTCATTTCTTTCTTCCCTGCCGTCTCCTGATCTGTTCTTCCTGTCTCTCTCTGTCCGTCTCTTGCTTGGCGTCCTCTGTCAGGATGTGTTTGGTCCGGATGCGTCAGGAGGGTCGAACAGGAAAGTACATGTGCCGCTACATCGTCCACTCCATGTGGGAGGATGTGGAGCAGAGGAGCAAGATCATGGGGGTAAGAAGTGTGTGTGTGTGTGTGTGTGTGTGTGTGTGTGTAGAGCTTCTAACCATCTGGATTAAAGCCACAGTATCATATAACAGTTTGCACACATGTTACCATACATCACACGACACGGATGTGCAGCGTGTGTGTGATCACACACAGCGTCAGTGGCATTGAATACACTCCCCTCAGCCTGCTGCCCGCGCACCAGCGATATCATGTGACAGTAACGCCATGATGTGCAGCGGCGTGGACGCACAGCCGAGTCCTCAGCGTCTGCAGAGAGATCAATAGATAGACTTTATTTGTCCCCGCGGGGGAGATTTGCAGCAGGACACAAAGGACTGCTGTTGTTTTAGTTTCAGTCTTAGTCTAAACTTTGTGTCAGCTGTCTTTTCAGTTTTTATTAGTTTTAGTCACGTTCATACTCTTTTCAGTCAAGTTTCAGTCGACTAAAAGTCTTATTTTAGTCAGAATTATCCCTGACTGTTTCAGTCTAGTTTGAGTCCATGAAAACTGTATTTAGTCTCTTTTTAGTGATGCAGTTCTATTTAACCCAGTTAATACAGTATAAGTACCTCGTAGTACAGACCAAACCAAAATGTTCTTTTAGCCATTTCACAGTTCAAACAAGGTTGTCTTATTATTCTATTATTGTCACCTTATAGACTCAGAATACGTCCATTCAGACACGAAGACGCTCTGATTTGAATTGACAACATATTTATTTGACCAAGCAGAGCCGGCTGGCCGGCCATCGGTCCGTCCTCTGTGTCAGCCGTCTGTCGCTAACGCTAACCGACCGCAGCTGCAGCTTCTAAAGAACGCCGCGAGCGGAAGTGACATCGCTGCGACTGCGCAGTGCGACCTGATGCAGCCCTGAAGAGACACAGGAAACAGAAATACTGTGAAATAATAAGAACAACGCGACTAAACGAGGCCAAATAACGTTAGAACATTTGGTCTCGTTTTAGTCAACAAAAATGAAGAGACGTTTTAGCAGAGCTTTTATTTTGTAAACCACATTTAGTCTCCTTTTTATTCGTCGACAATATCACATTATATATTTAATTATGGTTATCGTCACATGACCAGCATTTACGTTGCGTCCCGTCTCGTTTTCGTCACGTCATAAAGGTTCGTTGATGATATTTAGTCATAATTTTCCTTAATGAAAGCAACACTACGAAGGACCAAAAGCAAATGTCAGACATTAAAGTGCAAAAATCCTTTTCAGGGTCTTTTGAGATAAAATGTGGTGACAGAAGGTGACTGAACACAACATTTTTTATTAAAACTCACATCAAGCTGAATGAAATAAAGCCACAACTAACATTTACTTTAATTAATCTGATGTTTGTCTCACACAATCAGTTGATTGTTTTGTCTCTGAAACATCAGAAAACAGTGAAAAGTGATGAAAGTGACGTGTTCAGATGCTCAGACCAACAGTCCAAAACCCACAGAAATTCAGTTTACTGTGATACAGTCAGACCGTCCAGTTTGTGACTGAACATGACTTTAATGATTAACTGTCAGTCGTGTGTAACGCCTGTGATTGGTTGTATTTGTACAGACTTCAGGTGTGTGTGAAGTAAAGGTGTGACTGCAGCAGCTCTGCCCGACAACAACTAAAAGTCGCCCCGTTGAATAAATATTCATTACTGAGCAAACGTTTCCGCTTTGGCCCGCTGCAGCAGCGCATTAACTTTTATTCGTGCCATTGCACGCTACATGGGATGCAGGTTTTGTTTATTTAAAGTTTGACATCAGCATAATTGTGCCAACACTTCTCAAGCAGAAAGCGAAGCCAGATCCCCGGAGAGCGAGGCTGGCGGCGGCGGCCGCGGCCTCAGAGTCGTTCCTCTATTCTCTGTCAGTGGAGCAGCTCCAGGAAGTGTCGCTCATTGACATCACGCACCTCAGCCTCGGCTTGGCGCTCGTGTAGCTCAGAGAGGCTTTCTCATACCCAGATTCTGCTGGACTCGGCTCTTAAAGTCCGTGTGGGAGATCAGACTGCAGGGACTCGTCTGAGTTTACTGTCACTAAACACTGGATGCACGTCACCGTCAGACGACTTCATTCAGAGAGATGAGGGTCAAAATGCACCGATATGAATCGATCAACACACAGCGTGTGTCGATACCAGTCTGTGGTCATTTTAGCATGGCCTGGACCCTGATCCTGAGCCTGAGCCTGAGCCTGACCCTCATCCTGATCCTGATCCTGACCCTGACCCTGATCCTGACCCTGACCCTGATCCTGAGCCTGACCTTGATCCTGATCCTGATCCTGACCCTCATCCTGATCCTGACCCTGACCCTGATCCTGATCCTGATCCTCCTGATCCTGATCCTGATCCTCCTGATCCTGATCCTGACCCTCATCCTGATCCTGACCCTGACCCTGACCCTGACCCTGATCCTGATCCTGACCCTGATCCTGACCCTGACCCTGATCCTGATCCTGATCCTGACCCTGACCCTGATCCTGATCCTCCTGACCCTGACCCTGACCCTGATCCTGATCCTGATCCTGATCCTGATCCTGATCCTGACCCTGATCCACCTCCCATTCTGACAGGTTAAAAGTACAGCGTGTGACAGACTCCTTGTTCACTTGAGTGAGCAGTAAATTAAGATTTAGTTTGAAGAAGTCATCATCTGTCTGTCACTTAAAGCTTTAAATGGCAGAAACCATTTAAAGCTTTAAGTCACAGTGAGTTCAGTGCATTTACAGAAATAAAGAAAAACTCTAATTATAACATTTAGATGAACTTCTTAACGTTTAAAAACGAAACGATCTGAATCTTTCTCTTATTGAAGCTTTAAGCTTTCAGAAAAGGAACAGAAGCGAAAAACGATTCAAGCTAAACGATTTAATTCAAATCCAAACTTTTGGCTGTGTGGTTCGAGCCTCGTCGGCCTCGTGAGTGACGCTGAAGTGATGTCACGGAGCGTCTTTTCTCACGCTGAGCTCACCTTAACCAGACAGCAGCCGGCTGGCTCACTGTGGCTCCAGCAAGCGTCGGAGATAATGTCTCAGTATTCACATGAGCTCCGTGAAACACACCTGTCCTCCCGCTCGTGCCGGCGAGTTGATTAAAGGTGCGTCTGTCCAGTCGTTCGAAGTCCTGAGATTCAGGCACCTACGTACACGTACACTTACTTCCACGAGACGCTCGGTGGCAGCTGAACCCGTGTTAGCACGATGCTAACGGAGCGGGAGCTGAAGGCTTCACGTATACGAGCTCTTTAGCTTCACTCGCTTCGCTTTGTTGACAGAAAGAGGTCAGAGATGAGAAATTACAGTGTGCTTTGTGAGGTCACTGCTGGTGTGTGTGCATGCATGCATTGGGCGTAGCTGTTTGTGTGTGTGCGCACGCATGTGTGTGTGTGTGTGGTGGGTGTTTTCACAGCTGCATATGTGACCTTTTGTCAGCATGTGTACGTACTCTTACACAGTATATCCCCATGAGCTGGCACACGGCTTCACACGTGACTGCGAATTAAGAAATCTTCATCAGTTTGACCTCAACTCAAACTTTAAGTCAAACTCTGATTTCTGTCTGAAATTCGATCTGAACACCTGGCGACGGCACAAAGCAACCGTCCGTCTGTCCGCAGAGAACCATCAGCAGCGCGAACAGAAACTGAGAAGTCACAGATCACGTGTCAGCAGCTGGACGTCAGACAGAAAATCTAAAAAATCAAATGAATTAAAAAAAAAATAGCTTGAGAAGGAGGGAAAAGAAAATAATGAAAATTAATAAATGAAAAAGAAGAAAAATATAAAAGAAGAGCGAGAGGAAGGAAAAGAAAAAGTAATGCTAATAAAAAGAGGCTGACCTCTGACCTCCTTTCAGTGTGTGTGTGTGTGTGTGTGTGTGTGCGTGCGTGCGTCAAAGCGTAGCAGCCAGCACAGCGCTCCTCATCCAGCTCTTCATCACAGCAGCTCGTGTTTTCACAGCGCGCCGTCAGGTCAGTGATTGGACGTGTTCTCAGGTTTCATGCTAATTGTTGGGAGGAAGCAGTAAAAACATTGGTGATTACTGCTGCAGCGGCTGAAACGAACAAACTCCGCAGAGACTTTTGGACCGCCGCTGCGTCTCCGCCTCACCCTGAAGACGGACGTTACAGCAGGTCCAGCTTCATGGACGACCGTGTGGGTTAATCCAGACTGAAATATCAGAGAGAGTAACGACTGTGAGATGAATCGCGTCAGACGGTCGTGTTCCCCTCGTACCTGCAGCACTGACGACATTCCCATCAGCCTCAGCTGCACCATTAGTGCTACTTAGCAAACGCTAGCATGCTAAAGCGCTCGAATAGGATGGTGAGCATGCTAAACCCTGTAGCTGATGTTAGCGTTTAGCTAGCGTGGCTGTAAACTCGGAGGTGATGGAGGGAAAAGGCACCTGAGAGGTGGCTGACGCCGCCGTGGACGAGATTCATTTAACGTGTTCCTGCTGCGCCTCTCTTTGATTGACAGGTTGATGCCAGCCATAGAAAGGAGGCGATGAAAGTGATGACGGAGACGTTCTACGCAGCCTTGTTTGGATATGATGAGGTGAGACCACGCGACCGGCTGCTTCTGTATGTATGAAACACTGAACCGCTGCAGCTCCAGGTGACCTCTGACCTCTGATCTGTTCACTCCTCTCGTCGCTGTGTGTGTCTCTACAGCTAATATTTAATGAGCGGTTTCATTTCTTCCTGACTTTGTCTCAACACGTCGGTCGATGAAGCAGAACTAGTTTTTCTGGTAACGAGTGTCGAGTGACGGCGTCTCTTCCTCTTCGTCCTCTTTTCAGCTGACAAATAAGAAACCTTCGTCCCAGTCAGCTGATCATCGGCCAGGAATTAAAGAGTTTAAGTGCAGCCACATAAGCATCATGGAAACGAGCTGCAAACGTGTTGATACGTGTAGAACAGGAAGAGCGTTCATGATGATTCAGGGTCAGTGAAAATGTGTGTGTGTGTGTGTGTGTGTGTGTGTGTGTGTGTGTGTGTGTGTGTGTGTGTGTGTGTGTGTGTGTGTGTGTGTGTGTGTGTGTCTGCAGGGAATCCTGTCTGATGACTGTGTGCTGGCTGCAGCTCTGTGGAGGAACCTCTTCAACCGAGAGTGTGAAGACCCCCAGCAGCTCGAGCTCATGGTGGAGTACGTACGCAAGCAGGTGTGTTGGACTCTGTGGACTCACCTGTCGCTTCACCTGTTTTCCTCCAGAAGCGTCATTTAAACTTCAAAATTCAGATTCCTGCCGCTTCATTTCCTCCTTCTGCTTCGCTGGAAGATGCAAAAATCAAACTCTGTCAGATGGACAGAAATAAGTGCAGCGTCAGATCAGCCGCAGCAGGAGGAGGAAGGTGGAGGCTGAGCATCACAAGCCAGTCGACGGTGTTTGTGTAATTACTGTCTCTGCCAGAAGGGGGAGACAAACGCTCTGCAGGTTTAAGGAGGATTTTGAATGCAGGACTTGTACGTGTAAAGTGTATTTTTACTCTGTTCTGTTGGTACTTTGACTTGTTCCAGCTGCCCGCCTGCTTGGATCAATTAAATCCAGCCCTGGTGAACATGAAACCAAATGTTAGCTGTCACAATCTGGAGGATTTGCCCGCCGATACAACCCGACTCCCTCTGTTCTCCCCATTTCCTCCTCCCCCTCCCTCACTGAGCGCTCTCCCTCACCTCCTCACCTCCTCCTCTCGCCCCTCGCTGTATATTTTCTTTCCTTCCGTGAGATTGAAAACACTCTCCTGCTTTCAGAAACACCTGCAGGCCTCCGTCTGCCGCCGGGGCCATGTGCTCCCGCACCTCCTCTCTCCTGGTAGCTTCACCTCCCTCCACAGCTCTCTGTTCGTCTGTCCCCTTTAGCCTCTCTGCTCCTTTTTACTGTTAGTGTTTACGTCACTCGTCTCCCAAACACGTCCACCTGCTGCTGCATCTTCTAACACGCACACACACACAAAGAGGCAGGTGTGTCAAAGGTCACGGCGGCAGCGTCCAACTCAATCAGCCAATTAAGTGTCCGGTGTGTTACATCAGAATACAAACAAATGACACACTCCGCTGCATGTGTGAGTGTGTGTATGTGTGCCTTTTGGTTATAAATGTCTCTCCTGACTCCCTCACTGCAACACACACACACACACACACACACACACACACGTCCAGGGAAAGTAAGAAAGTAAATAAGTTTGTCAGGTTAATGCCATCACAAGCGTGACACATAAACCTGCTGACTACATGAAACATGCCCAAACACACACACGCACTCACGTATGCACACGCACACACACACACACACACACACACACACACACACACACACACACATGCACGTCACAATTATTCGCTAGAGGAGCAGAAAGTAAAAACCCAGAGAAGCAGCCAGTTTTTCTGGGCATGTTTCCCGGTTATGGCGGCAGAACGACATTAAACTCACCTCCAGCGTTTCGTTTGCTGGCTCAGATTTATTTAGAGCGGCCCCTCGTTTGTTTGTTTGGTTTCTGCGCTCTGAACGAGGATTATAAATTATCTCCCCGCATTAATTACACTGCTGCACTGCAGTGCTGTCGTTTACCCTCCGACATGTGGAAGCAACTGAAGGCTGAAGTAACTGAAAGACGTCGAATCGGCTTTTGTTGTCTGAGAAGCAGAAACGGTTTGAGACGTGGCGTGAGGTGATCAGCTGATCAGAGAGGGAGGGGCAAGGCTCGATAAGATCTTAATTAGCATCAGAGTGTAATGAATGGAGGTGTTTTGCACCAAATCCAGAATGAAACCGCCTGTAAAAACCAGTTTTTGGCCGTTCTTTCCGTCTGTGTATGTGACATAATGCACATCAGTGTAAATGTGTGTGTGTGATAAAGGAGTCGGTGCGTCTCAGTTCATGGCTGCCTTCAGTGAATAATGTCAGCCTGTCCTTTAACGCGCAGCAGCTGGTTCACTTCAGCATGAATTCATGGATTTCATCCAGAGTGACACAGCAGTTAAGATTTGCCCGAGCCGATCACGTCTGAAGGTTTCTGTTGTCAGGGAGCGTAGAACCGAGGACTGGTCGTCATTTTCAGTAGATAAAACTGTGATATTTCTGTGTTGCTAATAAAGTTTTAGAAAAGGAAAAAGAAACTGGTGCCACATGTTTGTCTGAAGAGATGTGACCAAGTCGTGGTGGCATCAGTTCAACCAGTAGAAAACTCAGTCTGGAGTCATCAGTCAGCCTCCATCCTGTACTGGTGGAGCTTATTCCTACATTTCCCAGAATGCCCTTTGGCAGGCTTTTGAGAAAGGGCACAAACTTGTTTGATTGATTTGTGGATTTTGCAGGTTTGACTGTTGAACGTTAACGTTTCGTCTTCCTCGGCTCTGATCAGTGGCACAGAGCGAGGATGAGGAGGTCTCTCAGGAGGAGACACATTAAAGAGCAGACCGGCCGCTCTGACCTTTGACCTCTGACCTCCTCTGTGCCTGAGCCTGAGCTGTGGCATTAACGTCGCTGTGGACGTCCTGTCGCTCTGTGCAGATGCAGTACATCGACGCTCTGAACGGGGAGGACCTGCTGCTGACAGGGGAGGTGAAGTGGCGCCCTCTGGTGGAGGAGAATGCGCAGAGCATCCTGAAGGTGGCCACGCCCACGTACAACGACACCGGACTGTGAGATGAAGAGACGGACTCCAGTGTCCTGTAATCCAAAGTCCTCTTCTTCTGACCTCTTCCCTCAAACACCTTCCTCTTCCCGTCTTTGTGTCTCTTTTCCTTTGTCCTTCCTGTCATCATGCAACATGTCCCCCTCCCACCTCCCCTTACTCCTCTCTGTCGTGTCAGGAGGTGATTTTAACTTTAACATAGGGTTGCTGTATCTTCCTCATCCTTCCTCTTCCTCCTCTTGAACACCTCTCCCTCCTCCTTTGCTTCCTCCTCTCTAATCATTTGTCCCTCTGTTTGTGGAGGTGCAGTAGAGGCGGGACAGACAGTCAGGGATTCATTTCAGCCAACCAGCCAGTCCTAAAATAAGAGCCGCCATCTTCCTCCTCCTCATCCTCCTCCTCCTCCACTGTCCTGTCGGTTTTGAGAGCCTCTGATGTTTCCTCTCTGCAAACTGTTGAACTGGCACAAGAGAACAAAACACTCTGTATTTATATTTTCTTGTTTTTTCCATGAATGCAACGCTGTATTTATAAAGTATTTTGTAATACCTCCGTGTTTACACTCTTCTCCCGCAGAGGTGTTAGCTGAGACTTCTGTCGCTGTTCCTTCACTGTGCTTTAAATAAAGTTTCACTTTGAATAGGTGATGTTAGGTCACAAGAAAATAATGCTTCTACAAAAAGTCAGATGTCAGCGGGCTCACGGACCTCCTCTGTTCCTCTGAGGTCTGTCGTTAATCACCTCTGCTGCTGAATGTTCCTCTTTTCCCGTGAAGCTCTCAGACCCGAACAGGAAGCGACTCGGGCGCCGTCNAACTGCAGGGGAAGAATGTGTTAACACTCGAAGGCATCGCCCATTTTTAAAGTTATATTGCAGCGACACACACCCTGCGTCACTATGCATGAAATTCTAATCCTGCGTGGTTTTCATGCGCCGTATAAAAAAACCTTGAAGGCATTTGAATACACGATTAGTCAGTGGGTGTTCCTGTACAGTTCCACTGCTCTGCAGCCTCTGCTCTGCTGCCGGTGATCAGCTGCTCATCACTGATGGAAAAGTCAATAGTTTTGCAGGTTTGTTCCCTTAGATTTAGTATTTACCCTGAGGGGAACACGAATGTCTGACTGATATCGTCACAGTCCATCAAAGCTGCCAAGATAATTCACTCAAGACCAGGAATGTGACCCTCGTGTTGGCGCTGGAGGAAAAGTCAGAGGATCACCAAAGATGACACCAAAGAAACTACATTTCACTGAATCTGTGAAAAGTTTGCTGGTGCTGGGAGAGAGAACTCTGATTTCATACGTCCTCTGGGGATCATGAACGTCTCTGTCGAACTCCAAACCGATCCAGTCCAAAAAGCTGTTTAGACGTTTCACCTGAACCTCATGTCAAGAAGAGTCAGAGGAAAGTTTTCAGTCATTCAGGTCACAGTTATCCAAGGAGGGTTGAATCTGGGGCTTCTTCCTGAAGAAGAGGATTCCCATAAGTCAGTCTGATTCACCCTCTGAGGACCACCAACGCCTGTTCAACATCTCATGGTCTGAACCAAAGTGATGGACTCACACTGCTGGTGTGGCCGAGGAGCAGAGTCCCTTCACTTTCATTCAGACCTGGAAGTGTGTTTCCCAGTAGGACGTTTATGCTCCTGTAATGTGTCAGGACCTAAACTGGGTCACCAACCAGGTTTCATTATGGAGGGTCCCAGGGTGACAGTCAGATCCTGACATCTGGGTCACAGAGAAGCTGTAACCTCTTGCACTGCTGCAGGTCAGAGATCTTCAACTTCACGACTCCATCCCGTCCTCAAATCGGTGCATAATGAATAGAGTGTGCACATGTTATAAAAATACCCTAAAAACCTGCAACGAGAGGCAGCTGGAAAAAAGTTAGCATGTAGCATGAGCGCAGCGGTGGTGTGTTTGTGTGCATGGAAGAGAAACAACCTGCAGCTTTTCTGTTCCTGTTCTCTGTTTCCTCGTTTGGCTCCAGGTGAGTCCAGCGACTACCTGAACACTAACGAGCCAGGTGGCGTCAATGACCACGATGACGACCTCACAGAGGATAAATACCTGAGAGTCCACGGCCGTCAGTCAGAACTGAAGGAGCTGTTTCCACCGCTGAGTCCTTCAACCCTTAAATTACACTATCATCAGAAGGAAATCAGTCATTTCTGACTTTTCTCTTTAACAGTGTGCTGCAGACTTTGCACTCAGTGTGAATTTGCCTCTTTTTTGATTGTATTTGTTTAATTTTTGGTTTAAATTTGTTTAATGAAGAAATAAAAAGTTATAACTCCGCAGAGTTTTACCGGAGTATTTAATTGCTGGAACATGTTTGAACAGCCTGAATCTCCACATGCTCCAGTCGTTCATAAATCACAAGATTTTGCTGCTGCAGGTGACACATGACCCTTCACACCCAAAACACACACACAGACACACACGCACACACTCACGCATGAAGGAATCGCTCTCTGGGAAAGTGGAGAGCGGTCGGTCCTCTTCAGCCGATGATGTGGGAGGAGGCTGACATGAGCTGAACCTGCTGGAACAAGAACCCTGCAGCTGACACAACATGTTTGTGTCTCTTTGTGCACAAACTTTTCCTTTATTTACATTTTATCCGGTTTAATTCATCCTCACATGTCCCTTCTTCTCTCTCAGGCTCGTCTATCAGCACCACTTTCATGATCTCTGAGCTGCAGACTTTCATTGTCCTCAGAAAAACCGCCCGACTCTGTGGATGCCGACGCTGGCCGGTCAGTCAGGCCGCCGTGTCTCTACAACTATCTGATGCATTGTCTGGAGATTTGGTTTGGATTCATGGTTAATGTACATTTTATCTGAAAATTGAAAATAACTTTGTTAATCCTCTTACTTTTCATGTAGCGCCACCATCAGGCCATCATCATCATGTTCCCATCAGCCTCAGCTGGACTTTGTGGTTAGGGTGAATCAGCTAACGTTAGCATGTCGACAGTGTGAGCATATTGCCATGCTAGCATGTTAGCATTAAGCTCAAGCACCACTGAGCCTTAAAATGTAAATGTTTAAATGTAAAGAGTGCCAGTAACTTCCATTCACCTTCAAATCCTGGACAAATAAGACAGAAACTGTCCACACCAGAAGACACGAGCAAGACAATATGTTGTTTTTACAATGTGGGTAAACTTACCTGTTAATATATATATACATACATACATACATATTAGCCTATTGTAGTATTTTCACTTTCTTACAAATTTGTCTACATCAGTCAATCCCCATAGACCCCCACATTAAAATGTCCAACTTTACAGCTGAAATAAACATGTCTACAGTCTGGTGCAAACAGCAGCTTTAACTGTTTGAGGTTGGATTTAAATTAAATTAAGGCTTAAAGTTATGCATAATTATGACCATGGCTGCTTTGAGTGACAGCTAGCTGCCAGCTTTCAGCAGCCAGGCTCCATTCAGCCACCTCCACCACCATCCATGTGGTCAGGCACTGCCAAGATGGCGACGGCCGGAGTCACTGAGCTTCACGATGACATCACGGAGCCTACGACCATCTTTTATACAGTCGATGTTTGACACTCAATACAACAGTTGGTCAACAAATTAAACCCAAACTTACTGAAGTTTGAGTTTACTCAGTGATTCTCCGACAGCCACAGAGTTGCCTCCTGTAGCCCGGCCAGTTTGACGGTGGGTCCAAAGAGAATAATCCCACTCTGTAGATCAGGTGAACTATGAATTACAGACCTTTTGGCTCGTGGGATTATTGAACAAACCTACAGTTACTGTCAGAGCGGACTAGGCCTCCTCCACGTTCTGCAGGCTGGATGGGTCCCAAAACACCTGAGTACTTTCCAGCTGTGAGATCCACATGTAAGAAACACTAATGTGAAGTCAGAATCAGTCATCTGCCAGATGACATTATAAAATATTATATGACTGTGTCTAAAATACAGGTTTTAGTTGACATGACAGCTGTCGAGCTGGAAGTGTTTGCTTACAGTGTAATAACTGGTTTAATATTCTAATCATATTCACACCGCTGGGACATTTTTTAGCACACAGTGTTTTCATAAAGCAGCTCGTGACTCAGTCGAGGCATCATCATTTTTTCCACACAGCTCGGGCCTCATACTTTCTGCTCGCCTCACTGATTCTGTCTGCAGTAAAACCGAGAGTTTAAGAATTACAGGAATTATGCTGCCGCCTCTGCAGCGAGGTGGAAAGTAAGGGCGTGGACGGGAGTGTTGTGTGTGAAAGCGTTCACACCAACAGCTGACGGCAGATCCTTCGGTCACACTCGCAGCTTTAAGGATGGAAATGTTGGTCAGTTGGTCCGTCCAGCTCGTCGGTCCACACTCAAACAACTGTTGGACAGTTTGCCATGAAGTCAGTTCAGACCTCCATTCAGCCACATGATGCAGACTAACGACCGCTGATCCTCTGACTTTTCATGTCACGCCACCAGCAGCCTGGCGCTGTTTTTTCCTGTCGAACGTTTTACCGTGAAATTCCCACCAGCCTCAGCTGCACTTAGTGTTTTGTCATAATTAGCCAGTTTTTGCATGCTAACATGCTAAATTAAGCTGGTCCGCATGGTAAACATTATACATGCTAAACATCATCATGTTAGCGTTGTCACTGTGAGCCTGTTAGCGTAATGAAGTTAGCATTTAGCTCAGCCTCACAGCATGGCTTTAGCCGTGTGTGCAAAGATGGTTGCATTGTTTCAACACAACACTGTTTTTGGCCTGACTGCCTGCTTTTTTATATTAACTGCATGTTTAAAATCAACTATTCATAATCTTTAAGGCAGCATTTTAATCAGGAGAGGGGAGCTGCAGTCGCTCCGGAGAGGCGACTGGTCAAATCAGCAAAGTCACCTGAAAAATAACTTCTCATGGACGACACTCGTGTCCGTGGTGTCATGTGTGTTGTGATGGCGAAATAATTGTTCACACATGCAACATATTTGGATGGAATGTCTTTCACCTCACAGCTCTGTGAAGGTCTTGGTCCCTCAGTAAGTGGACCAAACGGGGCCTAAAATGAATAAATGCTGGCTACAGGTTGAAACGAGTTGTCTGGCTCTGTGTTTCTTTATATCAGTGCCCACAGAGTCCTGAATATAAACTACGCTCAGTGAAGTTTAATGTGACGCTCTTGGGTGGAATACTGAGCGCCGCAGTTTTTGGTGTGTCGGTCTCTTGTGTTCAGAGACACACTGAACACACTTTGTCCCAACAAGACGTCCTTTGTGAGGGTTATTTTAATTTCAACCTTTTATTTTGGCCGTTTCTTTTGTCAGAGAGAACAAACTGTCTTTTGACAATACGCCAGTCTCACACTGTGGTTTGAGCTGCAACCTTTAGCTGCTAACCGGCGCCACTTCATCAATGCCGTTCTGTCCGAGTGTCGGAGCTGTGGGTGGAGAGCGACTGTGAAAGTCTGTGCTCGAGCTCAAGATATTAACTCCAAACCAAACGGCTCCACTCAGATCATTTCATTTTACACGTGATGTACTGTCACCCCACCAAAACCCACAGGGACCAGTTTGACATTTGGGGAAATACTCACAATAATAACTCAGCTGATATGAAGCTACAGCTAGCAGCAGCTCAGCTTAGCTTAGCTTAGCTTATCTTAGCATAAAGACTGGACACCGGCTCTGGATGGAACTGGATGCTGTTGTGGAATAAAGCGACACATGAAGCTCGCCGCTCGGTGTGAATGAACACTGTGGGTGTTAATAGCTGTTCCCAACTGTCGGCGCAGTCCTCCCTCCCCCTGCTGCAGCGCTGCCATGCAATTACTGTCAATAAGAATATTTCCTCATGCAACTTCCGTGCACAAATAAGAGACTGGTAATGTTCATGACAGCCTACTGGAAACCTCTGGGGGTCAATAATAACGGAGCTGCAGCTGTTAGTTATTTATGTGAAAGAGCTCCTGTTTGGACTGAAATCCCACACACTTATTACTGTTCTCCTTTGGCTTTTGTCTCGTCTATTGTTCGACAGATCGAGGCCGACCCTGCACATTTACTTTGGTTTCTGTCTTGTCCTCCATGTTTCTGTCATCACTGACTGTCATGACCTCCTGTGTCCACCAGACGCTTCTCATTGATCGGCCTCGTTTAATCGACGTCTATGATCTTCAGTCAGAAACGCAGTCTCTTCCTCTCTGCTGCCGTCACAGTCACAATTGTTTCCTGTTTCCAGCCGACAAAGAGCAGAGATCAGAGTTTCCTTTATGAAATGCAGCCATTCACAGCGCAGCCAGCGGCTCATGTTCACACTGATTCAGCCCGAAACGAGCGAGTCGGAGCTCCTTATGTAACGCGCTCCACCGACTTCACCGTGACGTCTTTGTGTTTGTTGTTGTGCTAAGGTGTGCACAGATCTGCATACCTCCAGTCCAACAGCACACACACACACACACACACACACACACACACAATGCCTCTCTTCCCACTCTCTCCGCCTTCTGTTCGGTGTAACTCTACTCTGCTGCTAAATGGGTACATTGTGTTTGTGTGTTCATGAAAGGGAAACAGGCATTTTGCATAAGTGTTTGTCTGTGTGTGCGTGTGAGTGTGAGTGTGTGTGCGTGTGTGTGAGTGGGTGGGTGGGTGTCACTTAGGCTACTTTCAGGGACGCGTTTCAGATTGAAGACCTGTTAATTGGGGGCAGCTGGTGCGATCGAGACCTCTTTCTTTGTAACCCTTTAAAACAAACACTGTGTGTTTTCCCTCTCAGCATCATAATCAATGAATAAGACAGCAAAGAAGCATCTTTCCTCAAATATTTGTGTGTGTCGGGGTCAAGCTGAAGCTCACACAGCTCTGAACTGAAACCTGAAGCTGATCTAAACTCTCAAACTGGAGGTTATTGAAGACTTTTCTGTACTTCTGAGGACAAACAGTCCTTAACTGACACTAATAATAACCCGACTGCAACCCATTTTCCTCTCCCATTTTACACCATTTCTCTCATCTTCTGTCACATAAATGCACACTCGCGCACACACACACACAGCGGCTAGGACTGTGCAGACAGAGGAAAGCTGCTGATGCAGCAGCTCCTGAACTGAGTTTAATACAGAGTGACATGAACGTTCACATGAGGTGAAAGGAAAAAGTTGAGCTGAGCAGAAAACATGTGAGCGCCTCCATCCACCATCAGTATGCGATGGTGCTTGTCTGACAGTCAAGTTTTACTCTGAAATTATATTTAAGTCTCATTTAACTTCAGTTTTTACATGAAATGAACGATAACTGAACTGAGTAAAGTTTATGGATTCAGGTTTTCAGTAAATGAGCTGGTTGGGCAGCAGACAGAGACCGCTGTGATGACTGCACACGGTCTGTTTTTAGAGTTCGGCGTGGAGATTAACGGTCGGCATTTCAGGTATTTGATTGATTTCCAAAAGTGGGTGCTGCTGTGGGTGTTAGCAGGGCGGAGTTTCTTCAGCTTGAAGGTAAAATATGTCACATTTCTGCATTAAAACGTCTAAAAATGACAAGATCTATGCTGTGGAGTTGTATGTTTCCAACAATGTTCAGAGAAATCAGGATTTTTATTCAAGGTACGTTTCATGTGGTCATCCTTCACTGTGACATCAGGGGACACACAGGAAACAGCAGCCGATTGGTCAGAGGGAGACGACGGCAGTCAGCGAATGTGACTGAACATCACTTAATAAAACTGATGCATTAACATGTCTGTGAACATCTTGTCGTGTTGTAAACTGTCACCTGCAGGGTTAGTGGTGGTTCAACAGTGCAGACGACAACTCCCATGATCCCCCGCTGCTCCACCACATCATCAGACTCCATCCTTTGTTTCCACTGATGTGACTGAGAGACCCCACGCAGGGATTTCACACTGTGTGTTTAACGAGAGAAGCAGCATGGTTTCTAATCCTCGCGACGCTCAAAGCACATTAAGCTGTGACTGTGAGTAGTTTGGTAGAAATCGTCGATAAAGCGGCCTGACTTCCACATGTGGCTGACTGCATACACCTGTAGCACACGGGCCAGGTGTGACAGCCGCTGGCCCAGAGAACAAAAGGATGTTCTGACGACATCACAAAGGTGGAGCGGCTTGCGTAAGATGTCCATCAGCGAGCTTATCTGACTGATCTGTGCTTGCACAACGCTGCTGTGTATTTATGCATCAGTCCTGTCTGCAGCTAAAAGCCTGGAATGAGGTTTCTGTACAACTGGAAATCCTTCAGTCAGTTCTGATGGTTTACAGAACAATGCAGTAATTCTGGTCCAGTGATGGAGTTACTCAAACACTAGACTGACACTCTAATCATTTGTTTGCTGCACAGAGCTGCTCCTGTGTTACAGAACGCTTCATCAACCGGCTTTCAGCTGAAGTTTGTCCAGTAAAACGTGCAGTGATTATTTTGTAATGTCTGTTTCTTATGTAATCATTTCATAACAGGCAGGTCACTTTTATGATGACGGAAATTGATTTTGATGACGAGGCTTCCAGCTGTCAGCAGGACTAGATCAGTGCCTGTGGTTTTGGTGTCAGGTGTCCAAATACTTTTGGCCTTCAGCGTGGTGATCTCATGCTTAAAGCCGCACTGATCGACCTGCTGTTGAGATGTTCAAAGGAGCGTTCAGCAGCTCAGAAACACGTCTCCAAACTCACGCTCACGTTTCTTTAAGTCTGCTAAACGTGTTCATGCTGTTTGCTAATAACACAGCGAAGGTGATAATATCTCAGCGTCGTGTTTACAGTTTGTTCCCAAAGACGCCAAAAAGCTTAAAGATGGAAACAAAAAAATTAATGGAGCTTTAAAGTTCTCTCAGGCTAAAAAACAAGCTTCGCCAAAGCCTACAAAGTGCACTTCACACCCTCAGGCTCCATCATGTTGAACAAATATCACACACCCAACATGCTTTCAGCCACAGCTTGAAGCTTTGAGTTTGTTTTGAACTCTCTGAGCTGCACACAAACACTGAACGCCGCTGTATTCGCTGTACGACAGTATTTACAGCCATCGACGTGCAGAGGGGCAGAACACAAGCTTCCCTTCAGGCCGGCAGCGTGAAACGAGTCCTTCCACTCTTCTGCCGCTGCTTTTATTCCTGCCCTCAGCATAAACTTGCTCTCACTTGCTTTCATTGTACTCGTTCGTCACCTGCGTTGCAGTATTTTTGGCTTTTTTCTGCCTCAGGAGTTTTCTATTTCTCACTCTGTGTTCCCAATATCTCTCCCTCACATTTCTGCCTGTTTTCCAGCCTGGTGGTGACATCCTGTGTGCTCGTTCTCCACTGGTGCAAAGTAAAAAAAAAAAAAAGTATATAATTACTCAAGTAAACGTACTTCATGTAAGTTTGAGGTATTTTCCATTTGAATGTTTTGATTATGTCCATTTTATGCCACTTTATACTTCTACTCCACAACAATTCAGAGGAAAATATTGCACTTTTTATTCCATCTGACAGCTACATTCACAAATTACTTTTCAAGTTAAGACTTTACATGAAATAAAAAACCTCACGAGCCTTTTGGAGGGCCCCGACCCCCAGGTTGGGAATCCCTGGACTAGACTAGCTAACTAAAGTAATTCACTGAAGAATGAGTACTTTTACTTTGATATTTTGACTGAACAGCAGTGAAAATACATCTGTACTTTTACTGAGGAGGGATTTTGAATGGACTTGTAACGTAGTACATTTATGCTAATGTATTAGTACTTCAGTAAAGGATCTGAATACTCCTCCCAGCGGTACTCCACAGCCATGACTCACTGGTTTCACCCAGCATATAACCCTAAACGTTGGTCACATGATGATTACTTACTTCCTCACAGCAGGATGACAGCTGACTCACCTGAAACATGTGACCATGAAAATGTAGTTTTTACACCTGCAAACAGGAAGTCGTGCCTAATAAGGACACTCTCTCGTCTTGTTGTCTTTCTGTTAGCTTTGGGTTCATGACTGAGTTTGTGTTTTGCTTCTGTACAAACAGCTGACTTCAATGCACACAGTCCAGAGCAGATGATGATGCTTTAGTGTTCTTTGAACTGTATAAAAGACAAACAATGTCTGTTTCTCCAGATGTGAGTTATCTTCTTCTGCTGTTCATTCATCCATTCTATGATATTTGCTCTATTCGTTCTCTTTCAGTATAGAGCAATGAGCCGGTTTGCTCGTCTGTGAGTGTATATTCCTTCTTCTTTAATCTTCACTTTGAAGGATACAAGTTCATCGTGTGTCTCTACAGAGGTGATTCTGTTCAAACATGTTTGACTTCATTCCAAGAATCTGCTACTTTACTGCGTTCCTAAATACAATTACACAGTTTTCCTTTACATCTGTTACACCCGGGTCACGTTTCTGCTGTTCTGCTGTCAAACTTGTGTAACGCTGCTCGTGTTAAATGCTGTGTGTGCGTATAGTATTAGACGAGTATTTATAGATCACTTCTGTGCGTGTTCATAAACCACGTCCTCATCCTCCAACGTTCATTCAGATCCTTCCCTGCTTCTAATTCGTCCTCTGGGGACATTCAGACACCAGAAATCATAGACAGAAGAAATCAAGCTTCTCCCACAACATTTAGAGGTGTGAAAATCTGCAGTTCCTCCAATGGATGCTTGAGGTTGGTTCCAAAAGTGAGTCAGTCCCCATAGACCCCCATATTAAAATGTCCAACTTTACAGCAGAAATAAACATGTTTACAGCCTGGTACTCATTTCTAGTAAGGCTTGAAGTTAAGCTTCATTATGAGTGACAGCTATCTGCGAGGCTTCATTAACCAGGCGTCATTCAGCCCTCTTTGTCCATTTTTGATTTTCACTGAGCTTCACGATGGCTCTTCAGAAACCTTTGGGAGACGTCATCATGACTACGTCCAGGTGAGCTTCCTCTCTTTGTGTAAATCACCAGTTTTCCACAGTCCCCCTCAGCGCTCGTGTAAAAAAGCCCCCATTCACTCTTCCAGGTTTAAACTCAGCATCATCCCAGTCAGACTGAGAGGGATGAAGGCTGAGAGATGTTTTGGATTGTCATACAGCACTTTTTTAGTCTCTGGAAGAAGTTTTCCTGCAGGTATATCCTGAAATAAGGAAAAAAATTCAGGATGTATGTTCATTTTTAGAAGGCTGATTTGCTAACTGAGGAAGTAGCATGGTCCATGATTTTAGCAGATCATGAAGTTTTTAGAAACCGCTGCCTAAAACCTGAAAATGATCTTTCCCAAGGACAAAAACACAGCAAAGAAGAGACTACGACACACAGAAGCACGCAGACTTTGGATTAGTGCGGAGCTCAGACGACAGCAACCTTTTGTTTGCTCTGAAAATGTTAAGAAAACATTCAAATATAGTCGTACAAACACATCGCTTAACACAATGTTTGCAGGAGCACATCAGAGCCGACGGTGTTTCGTACAACCTCGTTATGTGACGCTTAAATCTAACAGTGGCCTATATTTGCAGGCAGGATGCCAACGAAAGGTTTGGCTACAGCTTACTAGTACTGCCTTATTGTAATGCTTCAGTTAGCACATGCTAACCTGCCCGTCCAGTGTGACTGCATTGCTCTTCCACAGATCTCATGACCTGCATAGACTGTATGTAAATGAAATCCCTTTACAATAAGTGTGAGTGTTGCTCTGCACAAAGCGGCGCGCAGTATTTACTTATTCAAATACCGCAGAGCGATGATGTCAAACAGGAGCTGCTCCATCGCAGGCGTTCGGCCGTGGCACCTACACCTCACCCTGTTGGGTAAATATGAAGCCACACATTCACATTAACTCGTCACGGATGTTTACGGGCGATTACAGACATCATGAAACTTCTTCCTCCACTTCTTGAGAAGTGAAGTCACGCCTGCAGAAAGCCTGTTTATTATCCAGAATGTTTCTGTTGTGGAAAAGTTGAGTCATTTGTCAGATGTTGTGACTGTTTGACCCTGGCCCTCCCCATTAACACAGAAAACCATTTAGGACAGACGAGATCAGAAACGTCCTCCGTTCATCTATTAATTTGTCCTGTTGCCCAGGGGAGCAGAGGCAGAGATGATGAATCCGTCTCTGTCTCCTTCAAATGCTCTCTGTTTCTCTGTGACGCAGGAAATTCAAAGCGCACATAAGACGCTAACGCTTTATCAAACTGGCCCCAAACTTTCCCACCAGTCTTCCAGAGAGGAAACAGATTTGTAGCTACGTTCCCGCTCTGGTTGACATGATGGTGAAACTGGAGACAGCGTTCAGTTGTCCGAACTCTTTTCTTTTCGAGGCTTTTCGTCCTCACGCAGCACTCGTACAGTGAAGACAGCAGTCTTTGGTTTCAGACAAAAAACAGAAGCAGCCTCTCGTTCCAGCTGCGCCTTCAGATTTTATCACCAGAAACGACAACTATTGCTGAAATATGACCTAATGTTAGCAACAGGAGTTGAAAATCCGGACTTTTTTAAAAACAAGAAACCTGTAAAAGCGTCTAAATCTATGGCTGCATGCTTGGTATCGTGGCTGTGGCTAAAGCTAACAGATAAAATCAGTAAAAACACAGCGCAGCATTTAGCTGCTCAGCTTAAATACTTGAACCAGCCTGTGGTTCGATTAATGACCGGTGCGTCATTGAGAAACAGCTTTGAGGACGAGGAACTGAAGCTAACGCTATCTCAGGCGGGCTAACGTTAGCTGGAGAGTGTAAACTTCCTGAGAGCCGAGCTGCTAGCGTCAGCCTGAACCCTGATAGCATCCAGGTTCCCACACAGCAGTGAAATGCTGCTCGGCGGATGTCAAAGGTGTGAACTGGACATTTTTTCTGTGGTCTGAATTTGCTGGACAGTGTTTCAGGTTGTGAGCTCTCACTGCCAGAGATCATTCCCTCATCAGATGAATTAATAATGAAACAGGCCACTTCACCTCCTGCTTTGTCTCAACAAGCCATAATCTGAAATCTTGAAAGATTTAATGAACACATACGTGAGTGTTCACATGCTGTTTACCAACCACTTACCGCATCAGTTCCACCCTGTTTCTGAGGAGAATAATGACCGTTAATGATTACTGGTTGTAGATTAAACGTCTTTAAACACAGTCGACTCCTGCTTTTGTCTGCACAGCCGTGTTATCTGTCAGCACACACACCTCTGATCGCCCTCATCAGGTGATTCTTGATGTTATCAGCACGAGGAAAAAACCTTAACATGATATCAGCGTTCAGTGCGTTCTGCTGACTGTACATCACGTCGTCTCCCACCATCGCCGTGGGTTCAGATCCTCCGCTCTGACCTCCGTGACCCTCGTCTCAAACTGTATTATTCAGTAAAGGTCACCGGGGAATTAATGCACCCAACAAGCTGTGGAAGTTTTTGATGGTATCCTGCTGAGTCTATGAGCTCACCTCAAAAGCACCAGTCAGCTCCATGTGGTTGGCAGTTAGCCACGCTAACATCATGCTAACAGTGTGTCTTTGCATAACAGCATCTGTCTGTCAGTCCAGACAGCCACTACGGGACGTGCTGCCAGGAAATTTTGTACAGATCAGTTTCCAGATGAAAACCTGGCAACAGCATGGAGTATTCGCCTGTGACATAAATAATCAACGTTTCATAAGATTTATTACATAAAGCTCCATCCCACACTTTTGATTGGACGTCATTAATAAAGCTGTTGTAATGGCTCCTTATCTCACTGACGTCACGGTTTTATCTGTAATAAATAAACCTGCTTGTGTTGTACTTTAAACTGCTTTTGATCAAAGACTTCTGACCATCCTTCACGTTATTATACATGATCTTTGTCGTGCCTGAGGAAGGAGGGAGCGCTCTGGGACAACGGCGAGCTTTTAGGTGAATTGGGGTTGTAGCCTACATGTAACTCTGTACCACAGAGACGGAGCGTCTCGGGGGAGGAGACGGAGAGTTTTCCATTTCATGGTGTGAGCAGAGAGGAAGAGACAGGCTGCAGGAAAACCTTCCTGCAGAAGAGCTGACGTGTAGATCTTATCCTCACGTTTTACTCTACATGTTGATGCCTTTGGTGAAACAACCCATGCCAGCGAAGCTTGACTTTAGAAGAGAGAAAGGAGGAAAAAAGGATTTATTTCTGTTCCATCTCTGCTCATTTAGCTTCCCAGATTCATTTCAGCCTCAATAAGTTTAACTAAAGTCAAACCAGCCTGAGTCAAAATGATGATTTTGTGCTTTTAGAGAGAGAAAAGACAAACCTGCTAAAGCCAGAGACAACAGCAAGGCAGTTCTGCTTTCAAAATAAAAGCACAAAAGAAGCGCAAGCATGGCGGCAAACGAGCAAAAATATTGCACTGACTGTTTAAAAGTCAGGATTGATTACACACATTACCCAAAAGCCAGTTTCTACATGTGACATTTAAAGTGAATGAGCAATAATTAATTGATTAATTATTTATTATGTTGTCCTCAGTGGGTGCTGAGGGTAAACTCTGCTCTGACATGAAATATATGTTCTTATCCTTTTGTCACACAACTCTGACCCTGTCTGGATTTTCTGAATTTCTTGTCTTTTTGGATCATTGAACCAATATACATCAGTAACAACTAATAACCGTGTTACTAAGTAAATGATCAGGACTTTAGAAACTTCTTCTTTTGTTAAATTCCCAGAAAAGAACTGTGTAACATACTTATCAGAGGGAAAACAGTCAGTGTTTGACTGCCAGTCCACAGCGGGTCTCTGGACTTCAACCTTCTGAATAACTGTTTGGTTTGGAAGCCTTAATTTGTTCAATAAGGATCTGAAGACTTTTCATTTCTAACAGGTCGGTCCTCAGGAGGGTTAATGCTGTACTGGACTTCCAGGACCATCACCTGAGGACAGGAGCTCAGAGTCCCATTGGGGGGCACCTGTTCAGAGGACTGCAAAGCTCCACTTTAATTCCAAATGCTATTAATGTGCTTAATAGCGATTAGCACTCATTCTTAGCACCTGTTCACATTTTGCACTCTTACATATTTGTACTTGGTATGAATTTCCAAACATAATTAGTATTATGGGATTGTTTATATTGTTATAATTAGTACAAATTGATATGAACCTTCCAAATAAAATGTTTGGAAATGATCCTGAGACACCACGACTGTGCCCAAACTTCGCGCTCTCACCGGACTTTATTTTGAAATTTCCAACCAGAAGTAGCGCATCTGTTGTGAACTGGTTGGCTTGACGACGGAGAAACAGCCAGGGGAAGAAGAGGAGGAGGGAGGAGCTTGTCGACGTTGGAGACCAATGACAGGACAGGTAGCAACAGGTGAGCGGAGAACACACACCTCACGCACACACACACAGCAGAGAGAAGAGGTGGCGGCTCCTGGGACTCACATCCTGTCTGACATGACGGGGAATTAGAGAAGCGAAGACCATTTCACCGCCTCGGAGGCGAAGCAGCTCCTGGACATTTGGACTATTATCGCGATCAGAGACCCGGAGGACCGAGACACGGCTCGGATCTCCGTCTGAGGAGGACTTCAGGGAGTGTGTGAGACCCGCGGCGGTGAGTTCATGAGACTGCGAAGCTTTGAAACATTGTCTTTGGGTTTGAAAGCGTCCCTCGGTGTCCCTCGGTGTCCCTGCATGAGGTGTTTTTACAGCGGAGGGTTGACCTGATTGGACGATATTGATCTGTAGATCGGACTCTGATCAAACACACTTTGTGCTGCTATAAAATTCTCCTTCTTTGCAAAAATGTGTCTATAAAACAGAGCAGAAGGAAACAGTTGCTGCAGAGGACTGTGGGGATTATTTTTCCGGAGGGTTTTGTCAAACCGGGGATTTGCCAGATTAATCCCGGGACTGCTGACGACGCCAGCACCATGATCAGCTCGGAGGGCCTGCGGCCGGCCACGTCCGGCAGGAAGCCGCTGGGCAAGCTCGCCTCCCGGCTGGAGGAGGTGAAGAACCCGTGGCGGCAGGTCTCCACGCTGGAGCTGAGCCACAACGAGGCGGCCCGGCTGGCGACGGACGCGCTGCTGGAGCACGGAGAGAAGGAGTACCGCAGGGTCCTGGTCGAGGAGCGGGAGCTCAACTTTCTGTCCCCGCTGGAGGTCCGCTACATCACCCAGCATGCGGCCAAGGCGTGCAGCCCCGAGAGCAACGGCACCGGGACCAGCGACTTCGGGGACGCGGACGACGTGTCCGAGCTCACCTCCGGGACTTACTTCCCGATGATGTCCGACGAGGAGCCGCCGATGCTGGAGCTCGGCTGGCCGGACTCCCCTTCGAGATACGGACCGTCGGAGACGCAGATCTACTTCCAGAGGGACAAGTCTCACAACGTCAAAGACCTCATCCGGTCCCTGATCAACAAAGCCAAAAAGGTAAGAGGACACTGTGTGGTGGTTCATGCGGGTCTTTGGCTTCACGAGGTCTCAGAAACTTTTAATAACTGATTTCAGGGTCCGTTGATTGGCTGTTAGACGTTCACCTGCTTAAGGTGAGACACATCGATGACACCTGTCCTCACACTGATGATCAATCAATCAGTCAGTCAGTCAATGGTGGAAAATATGTTAAGCATATGGACTCGTGTCATTAACCTGAAGACGTATTGACACTGATCTGAAGTCAACACCATCAGCTGATGTCTGATGGACCTTCTGTCTCACCTCCACCTGTGAGCGACTTTGTTTTTGAAATCTGCTGGAAAAAAATGTTTGTAATCCAAATTTAATGAACCTTTCACCAATATTTACCAGTCACAGTGACAGTATTGATCAGCAGTCTCACAGTTAAACCCCCCCAACTTAAAAACAAGTTATTGGTGTGTCACGCTGACGTTCGGTGTTCACGAGGATGTTTGTGCAGAATCAACGTTCACATCTGCTGGAGGAGGAAAGTCCCTCTGAGCTCAGTTCAGCTGATGTTCATACAGATGATTTTGTGACATCGTGTTGAGTTTGGAGCCAATCGTGATCCAGTGTTCCTCAGAGGAGGGTGCTGTGCAGACTGTCAGTCCGTGGATGGAACACAGTGTTTCTGCAGCGTCACACTCGAGCCTCAGTGCAGTTTAAAGCATAGAGTCTCCTCAGTGCGTTCATTTGTCCCTGCAGCCGTCCCCCCCCCTCAGCAGGCCTGGACCGTCCTCCGGTCTGTTTGATCAGCTCTTATCTCCCTCTGAGCGCGAGGCTGCTCTGTCACTCATTGAACAGCTGACCTCAGTTCAGATCGGAAACGTTTTACTCTCCAATCACCAGCTGGAAGCTCGACGGGACCGTGGACGCATTATGAGACAATGTCTTGTGTCTGTCTGTGTGGCTCTTTTTGACCTTTATGGTCACTTTGCATCTGTAAGATGATGGAAACCAGTTTACAACTCAGGCCTGGACACAGAGAGCGAATCAGGCTTCAGAGTCTGTTCTTTTGTGTCTTTGAGACTATTTGGAGTCTCTTTGTGTCTTTTTGTTTGTTTGTGTCTTTGCTGTTGTCCTGCGTCGCTTTGTGGTCGTTTTGCGTCTCTGTTGTCGTTTGATTGACAGCTCTGCTCTAAATGTCAGCAGACACTTTAAACAGAAGCTGTGATCCGGCAGGGACCCCCTGCTCGGACCCCTCAGGGTCTGGACCCACAGGCCCGCTCGGTCTCCCGTCAAAGGGCACGACGGACACTTCGGATGCTGGAAAAATAAAATGAAAGCAGCAAATCTTTAATAAATTTCAAGTTATTTGCCGGTTTTTGGCTCTGTCGGGTGCAGCTGCTGCTTCCTGATTTGTGACTTTAAATTCTGAATGTTTCCACGTTGTCTGATCATCACTGAACTGACCACATAACGGCTGAAGACGAAGCCCAGTCGGCTGGTTGGCAGACAGTCCAGCACACGCTGCATGAGTCACCTCTCCTCAGACACTTCCTGCTCCTCTGTGTGTAAATAGACGTGTTTTATATGCAGGATCAGTCGGTCTGCGAACAAAAAGGATTCAGACAGCGAGAGAAATCTGAACCTGTTCAGTCCCTGCAGGAAATAATCTGAAAAACCTAGACATGCAGCCGATCGGTGAAGCTTTTTTCTGTCCGCACGGCAGCGAGGTCGACCTCTGTCTCTCAGGTTTGTGCAGAGTCAGCAGGTTCGGATCAGACGTCAGATGAGACAACGAGTTTCACGTTCGTTGATTCCACTGATCTGACAGCAGAGGAGGCGCACAGGCAGCTGAACTGCCTTCATTACTCCTCAAAGAGGAGAAACCATCGTCCTGTAGCTCACATGATGCAGGACTCCACTGAACAAATGTGTGTTTCGTGCTCATGTTCAGCACCAGTTTCCTGTGAAAGCACATTTCTGCCTCAGGACACGTCTGCAGGGGTGGAGTCATCAGCTGGCTTCATCGGGCCCCGTGGTTCTCCTCTGTCCTCCAGCGAGGTGGGGGCTGCGGTGAGGTGGGGGCTTCAGTTGCCGGTTGAGCATATGACTTATCATTTAGCTGCTGTGTTGATCCGGTGATGACGGCTCAGCTGTGGCCTCCAGGTGCCTTTGAATTGATTTCCTTACTGGTTACTTTGCCATCGTTCAGTGAAAACAACTTCCTGCACAGATCTGCTGATCAGCAGCTGATCAGCAGCTGATCAGCTGATCAGTGCTCTGATCAATGTTGGTTTTCTGCTGCTTTTCTACAGGTCGAAGGGAATCCAGGGTAGAAATCTGTGTCTGAAGTGTGTTCACTCACTTTAAGTGTGTGTTGTCTGTTCATGTCTGAACATGAACATGTCTGCTCCTGTGTGTGTGTGTGTGTGTGTGTGTGTGAGAGTGTGAGTGTGTGTGTGTGTGTGTCTGCACGCTGCCCTGTGCTGTCAAACACATTCCTGGTGTGTGTATCACCGTATGCTTGGTTTCTCTCCATGTGAAGGGTGTCGTTCAGTGTTTCTGATAGATGGACGTGCAGATGTGTGCCATAAAGGAAAGCAGCACCTGCACGGTCACATCTGGCATTCAGCAGATGTTCTGATGTTCTCTGAGATGTTCTCATGCCGTTCTTTGCCGTGTGTGATGTGAAAGCATCGAGAACAAACTGTCATCTGTAGCGTGTCGTGCGTGTTGTACTTTATTGGACCTTGGAGGCGTTAGCATGTCAACAGGAAGTTTCCCCCCGTACCCCAGAACAGGTCGATCCGGCCGTGGTTTGTGTTGAAGCTGTAATTATCTTCTGTTTCTGAATTATTGACTCGTAAAACCTTCGTATATAAATTTTACAGAGTGCAATAAAACCCGTCTGTTACGTGAACGCCGGTCTGATGTTAAAGACATTTGATTGAAACATTATTGAATGAACTCAGACACCAAAAATCAGCAGATATTTAACAGAGCAGAGCAGCAAATCCAGAAAATGTTCCACAGCTTTGATTGAAAAATGACTAAAAACTGTTGATGAGTCCCTGAAGGACAGAAGGTGACGTTTCAGCTGAGACGTCTTCATCACACGCTGCCTGCTAACGTCTCTGATGTGTCCCCGCGGCTCCAGGTGATCGCGCTGGTGATGGACGTGTTCACGGACGTGGACCTGCTGTGCGACCTGATGGAGGCGTCCAACAAGCGCCGGATCCCCGTCTACATCCTGCTGGACGAGAAAAACCTCGACTACTTCACCGAAATGTGCTCAGCGCTCGACATTCAGAACTCACACCTGAGTGTAAGTACCGCACAGACGGACAGACGGACAGATGGACGCTCGTCTGGTGTCCAACAGAAAAAAGACAATCACATATTCACAGAATCTGGAATTTTAAATGATGGAGCTGAAGTAGAGGTCACGTTCATTGAACTCTTTTTGTGGAAAAATCATTCAAAGCAGAATATTGTTCTTCATCAAGAAGGAGTATAGAAACTTTTCTGTTTCCTCTTTGATTTAAAATACTTCAGTTTGAGTCTAAATTCAGTTGTGAGCATCCGAAAACAGCAAACTAAGAGGATGAACATGATACCTCGTGAACATTAGCATGGTAGCATGCTAATGTTAGCATTTAGCCCAAAGCGCCGCTCACAGAGCTGCTGTCATGGCTGCAGACTCTTCCTGTTGTCATTACACTTTACTGCCCACTTCAGCCCATGATAGCCTGTTAGCTTAAGTAAACAGAGCTTAAACTCAGTGTGTGTGTGTGTGTGTGTGTGCGCACATGCATAGCAGCAGTGTGTCAGTCTCTATGCTCAGTCAGTTGGAGGAGTTTGAGGCTGTCACATGCACAGAGGGTGGTGTGCGCTGAAGGTGGGCTGCTCGTCTTTGACTTCTTCTGGTTTCGTTTCAGCCTTTACTTTTTATTTTTCTTGATCTGTGGTGAAGAACAAACACTGGCTGTGAGGCGTAAGAGATGAGAGCTGCTCTGTGGAGAAACACCACAAGGAAATTCATTTTCTGGAGTGTCTGTGGGGGATGACTCATCCGTCACATGCAGGTCTTAAGTTGGTTTCAGTCGTGCGGTGAGATGAGCTGAAAGGAAGGAGACGACAGCGCGGTTGCATAAGAGAAAGCTTTACTGAAAATGAGCATTTTAGCATTTTAAGTGAGTAGAAAACAGCTAAAATCCATCTGCTGAGCTGACCTTCGCTCTCACTTCCCACCTCCATATTTTACTGTTTCTGCTGCTGGTTCCATGTTGAATAATCATGTGGAACTCGTTATGCATGGAGCTCATTTGCATTTTAAAATAACATTTAGAAATTCATTTCTCAAAACTCTGTGAGCGCCCTGTTTGGAGGTAGAAGCTGACCTGACCTACATTCAGTCTGCAGACAGCTTCGACTGAGCAATTCAGAATTTAGAGTTAAATATGAGACTCTGGTGGCTCTGATGCAGCTTCACGTGGTCGTAACATAAGTTTTCTTGCTGTAAATGTTCAAATCCTGCACATGAGAGTTGGTGTTGGTTACAGCTGGAACACTGTGTCTGTTGTGTGAGCCTGCATGTGTGTGTTTGTGTTTCTAACATGTGTGTGTTTGTGTGCAGAACATGCGTATTCGCAGTGTGTGCGGGGACACGTACTGCACCAAGAGCGGCAAGAAGTTCACCGGTCAGGTCCTCGAGAAGTTCATGATCATCGACTGTGAGGAGGTCATCGCCGGGTCGTACAGGTTAGGAACACACACACACACACACACACACACACACACACACACACACACACAGATAATAAATCCGGTGTTTGGACACGGTACCAAACACAGTAAAATAGATGTAATATTNAGTTGTTTTCATGATGAACTGAAATCTGACATTTCTTCACCTTCCTCGTGTCTTTGGATTCTCCAGCTTTAGTCTGTTTGAGTTCCACATCGTTTGTCCTCCTCCTTCTTTTACCACATGATGTCCTCTCACGTTGTTTCCTCATTGTTTTCTGCCCGCCGCTGATTCTCCTCCCGGACGGCGAGGCTTCGGGTGCGTGGCGGTGGCTCGGCTCAGGCATGCGGGCCGACAGGCAGCTGACGGAGGAATGAAGGGCGAGGCCCAGAGAGGTGCCAAGCGCCCGAGGAGGGCAAATGTTGTCTTATCGCCCGACCGCGGCACCCCGCCTCCGTCCCGCCCACGTTATCTGCAAACATCCCCGTAACGCTGAACCCACGACGAGAGGCCGCTCCTGAGCCATTAAGAGCCATTCGTTTGTTTGAAGAGAAAATAATGAACTCTGACTCACTGATGTTCAGCAGATGATGTCGGCTTTCGTCTGTCAGAGCGAGAGAACGTGGAACATTTCTTAGTAGTTTAACAGAGATAATACTTCACATTCGTCACATTAGCCCCTTATTTAGCGTCTGAAAGGACAACGAGTGGTTTAAAACACACAACAATGTCCTGTGAGCATCCTTACATGAGGTTAAGGATAATAATCATAATAAAGTTAAAATCAGCAAAATGTAAAAGCCTTGATTTTATGATAAAATGGATTAAAAGCAACTGTAGTTATGTGAGATGAAAGAAATTGATCTAAAAAAGAAGTAAACAGTAACTGTAATAACAATGAATGTGTCTTCATAGTTATAATTGTACTCTATGAACAGACACTGAAACTGTCGCGTATCTGCTGACAGTCTTGATAAAAAGCTCACTGATTCGTGTTTTCTCAGACGTTTGATCGTGTTTTTGAGTTAAATCGGAGCTGAATGAACCGTCTTTACCTTCGATCCATCGATGTTTGGTAGATTTCTTGTTTCCTTCGACAGGAAGCAGCAGATGACGCTCCATCGAGCTCGTCCTGACGTGATTGACGCGGAGCGTGGAACGTGTAATTTTCTTTGATTTGTGAGGCGATAATGGATGCGAGCGTCAGACACGACCTTCCCGCAGGCCTGTGAGGCGACGCCCTCGTCTCCATGGGGACGGGCTGATTGACGGTCTCTGCAGCGGAGGCGCGCTCTGATCGGTTCCTCTCCAGGACATACCTGGAATCTGACTGCAGCTGAATCGCGTCCAACATATCTGAGTGATTTATCGCTGAGGAAGGTCGTCCTGCAGGTTCTCCTCAGCGGCAGGTTCTCAGCTCAGCTCGTCCAAATGGCTTCACTTCAGAAGGCTGCTTCTCTCTCAGCTGTCAGCCGCGCGTGGCATCGTCTCTGCAGAGTTTACTGAAGACGCTCTCACATTTAGCTGTCATCGTCATGTCGTTGAAAATAGCTTTATGACAAAGTGGATCGGCCGTGATGGATGGGGTGTTGACTGAACACACTGAAGCTGCAAACTGGCCCGAGATGAAGAGCTGTAGCTGCTGTGTGTGATGAAGTTCGTTCGCTGAGCGCTGAGAAACTGAAGGTAGTGAGTGATGTTTCTGACTCTGCTGACTGACTTCAGTCATGCCTGCGGTCTCTGCAGTGAGACCTGCCTCTTTCATTCTGATTTGTTGGGACAAAAAAACCTCAGAAATAGAAATTTATCCACACAGAACAAATCAGATGTTCTCCCTCTTTTCATTCAGCTTGTTGTTTCGTGAAAGCTCCTCTGCAGCGGCTTTGTGTGAATAAGTGATCACAGCTGCAGGTGGAACTTTTTAATCTTCAGAGCAAAGACTGAAGCGTGCTCCTGCTGGCTGCTCGAAGGCCAGCGTGCACAGACGGCCGGCTGCAGACACGCTGCGTCCTCGCCTGAATGGAGGCGGTCCCACGCTGCTCCAGCACGGCGGACGAGTCAGGCTCAGCTTTTAACGTGATGACCCGACGTCACCTGGCATGCAGCTGCGTTGGCCAATCAAATACATGCAAGTGCACATTACTGTTAGACTGGTCATTCCCTCATCCTCATAGGAAATATTGGTCCTCTTTAATTGGTCACTTAATCGCCAAAGTTGTACTCGAGTTCAGAGCAGTGCAGCTACGACGAGGCCCACCACTGAAAGAGAGCTTTCACCTTCATGCTGCAGTTATTCTCTCACCAGGTTACATTTCTGCTGTATTTTATCATTTCTTATCATTCAGAGCTTCAGGGGAAGCTGCTCAGCCGTGTTGTTGTTTACCTGGCCCAAGTCCATTTAACAGCTTCATACTGTGCACTGCTGTGACAAACACTGCGACTGCAGTATGTACCGCATACTGTGTGTACTACAGTATGCACTACATACTGTAGTACACACAGTATGTAGTGCATACTGTAGTACACACAGTATGCACTACATACTGCATATTGTGTTGTGGTAGTATGCAGCAGGTGTTCTGAATACGTCCATTGTCTTTTATTTCCTGTGTCTCAGGCCGGCTGGGAACTCGTACGTTGCGTTCACTGAAGCTCAGATATTTGTATATCATATTTCTCCGAGTCTGCGTTCTGTTCTTTGTTCCTGCTCCTCAGCCGGACGTCTTCGGCCTTCGTGCGACTGCTGCCAGATCAGCTGATGAGTCACCGCGGTGACTCATCAGCTGATCGTCCAGGAAGTCGTTGAGGCTGATCTGCAGCTTCCTCAGCTGGAGGTGGAGGGAGATCATCCTCAGAGAGGCTAACGGGCGTTTGGTTGTTTCTTGTTTTTCTGCACGTGATGACGTGATGTGGCGCTCTGCTGCACGCCTTCAAAACACGCAGCACACATGATAAACACTCTGGTATGCAGAGCTCTGCAGGAGGGCCACCTTCCTGATCAGCGTGTGATGTCATTTCCTGTTTCCTCTTCAGTTGTTTCATACTAAAGCGATAAAACAGAACAGACAGCAGAGCGGCTCACACGTACACATCAAATGACTTGCAGACGTTTCTTGAGCTGTTCTCTGACGCAGTGACATTGAATTCTCAGTGAGTAAAAGTACACGCTGTCTCCGTACTGCTGTCTCCGTACTGCTGTCTCCGTACCTTCGTCTCCTGCTCTTAACTCCCCCTTGTCGTCCCCTCTCCAGTTTCACCTGGCTGTCGGCTCAGGTGCACAGCAACATGGTGATGCATTTCTCCGGTCGCATCACCGACAGCTTCGACCGGGAGTTCCGCTGCCTGTACGCCGACTCGCAGATCATCGACTACTTCTTCAACTCGGAGGAGGAGGGGATGCCCTACTACCCGCCGTACCAGCCCATGATGGGCATGGGGCTCAGCCCGGTCATGGGCCTCGATTTACTGTCGGACAGGTACGAAGCCGCAGGGCGTGTTGTGTTCTGTTAACACCTGGATGTTCAGTTTACAGCGACATGAAACAGAGAGAAGCAGCAAATGTTTTTAATCATTAATCGATCAAATAATTGATAAAAGCAGACCCATTTTAAGTAACGACATCAATATTTAAGAGTCAGATCAATCAGGTATCATTAACGAATGTCTTTCAGAGTTTTGACATGTTTAACAGTCGAAGAAGTAAATTATAACATCAGATATGACAATAACATAAAAAATGTTTTGCACCATTAACTTGGAAATGAGATTATTGTAGGAAACTACATTTACAATAAACGACTGAATATTAAACTTTAATACGCAACAAGTTTGAAAAACATTTCCCTATTTAAGTGTCTGCTAACATGCTGGACAAAGCTCATGTTTTCATATCTGAAATCATATATTCACATAAAACAAATGGCCAAAAAACACATTTGCATATATAATGTGAATTTATTTGAAACGTTTAATGTCTTTTAAGGTAAAAGCCAATGCAGATACTGTGTCACAAATCAGCAATAATAATAAAAACAATAACTTTAGTTTTACGGCACCTTTCAGAACAATATTGCAAAGTGTTTTAAACATTTATTATTAAATGATATTTAGTCTCTCCATTGATCTCTACTTGGCCTCCGTCCTCCAGCAGGCAGAGGGACAGAGTGTGCTCCGAAAACTCCAGCAGCCAATCGAGTAACAGCGTGTCCAGCGTGAAGGCAGCGCCTGGGATGACCTCCAACATCGTCTACAAGGTCACTCAAAGTCACGACAAGAAGGAGCCCAACAACAACTCCCACCTCAGCCCAGAGAGGAGAGGAGGAGACCGAGCGGGAGGCCAGACCCCGACGCCCCAGATCCACGTCACACCGGGACCGCGAGTCTCCGCCAACGGAGGAACCAATCACAGCCCGGCCATGGAGCGACCGCCGCCGGCCTACGGTCAGCCGATGGGCATCGAGTGGAGCAAGCCGAGCCCGGCGGACGTCATGCGGTCCAACATCGGAGGCACCTCCTCCAAGTTCCAGGCGCTGGGGTTGTACGACCACAAACCGGGCATGTTCCACAGCGCCGGGCTCATCCCCGGAACCCCCAACTCAAACCTCAACCCCAAGTCCCAGAGCCCCTCCCCGCTCAACGACAGCAAACTGGCCCCCAAGCAGAGGACTTCCAACCAGTTCCTCAACAAATTCACGGACTTCTTCCTGCCCCCCGGCAAAGACAAAGACACCTACAACTTCAGGAGGTCTCCGTCCCCTCACGGCACCACGTCCTGGGGAGGACCAGACCTCTCTCAAGGTGAGCCGGAGAGCGAGCAGAGCCCGCCGCCGCCCCCATCTCCGGCCACGGTGATGAACCGGCAAGACCAGAAACGAATGACGCTGGGCCACAGCAAGCTGGACCTGGTGAACCAGTACAACAAGATGAAATCCAAGCAGGTGTACAGCCGCTTCGAGCTCAAGACCTCCAACTAGAGCTCAGACGGGTTCCATCAGACCGCCGTCTTCTTCCAGACTCCGTTCTTCCTCTGTCTCGTATCACATCATTACAGAAAGTCTCTGTGGTTTTCGGACGCTCTGTCCTTCGTCTTCTTCCGCTCCTCAGTGATGCCTGGTGGAAATCAAGCCATTGCAGCCGTGTTGGCTCTTTCACCACACGTCCAGGTTTTCCTCTGAGATTCTTGAAACCACTCTGCCTCCATCATGTGACGAGCCTCCACGGGCGCAGCGGGGCTGCGGCTCTTCGTGGGGATGCAGTTTACAAAACACATGACAGAGAAATCGTACGTTAGCAGAAATTCCACGTTGAACTTGATCTGTGAAAATCACCCTTGTAGCCCTTTTTCAGCAGCTGTCGTCAAAAGTAACAGCAAGGTTGGACAAGGTCGTGGACAGAAGGTCTGTCACATACAGCCGAAGACATTCAACACAGACAGTTCAGGCGAGACGCACACTCCAATATGAGAGACAGTCCAGCTTATTTAACTTAAAAACACTTCAGTCATTATCTTAAAGTCTGAACTGAACATTTAATTCTCCTTTTTGTTCACTGGAATATTAACTGTAACTGTGCCTCATTTTCCATTTAGAGGACTAAACTTTTTGTAGAAACAGTGTCTCAGCTGCGGGCCTCTGGGTGGGCCTGTCCCATGGCCTTTACTCCGCCCACACAGCTGCTGCACCAATCAAACTTCGAGAAGCGACGCTGTCAGTCAAAACCAAAAGGGGGCAGAAAAAACATTTATTCATACATTTATTCTTTTTACTAACTAGAATTTTGACCAAATAAGTCCAAAGAAACTGAGGGTTTGTTCACTGACATCTCAGAATGAGAGAGAAATATTTATTTCAATCATTTTAGTCAGAATCAGCTTTTTTAATGTTATTTGACACTAAATAAATGTTTTCCCTTCAGGATCAGATGCTATTAGGAATCTGTTAAAATGTGATTTAAAGCTCCGTTCAGGTCATCCTGCGACACTCCTGCGTCATCGTGTGTGGAACATGTGCCTTGATCATCCTGCCTTAAGGTTTACGATCACATTTTAATACGTGACATCTCCAGCGACTTCACGTGAAGGGACACGCACGCCGACCTGCAGGGAACCGAGCCTGTTGTAAATAGAAGCGGCGCGTCGATGTTCCTGGAGCTCGTCTCGTCACGTTCTGTGTGAATACAGAAGTGAAGCGCTGCAGGTGGAGAGTGTTGAAGAGAGGCGACAGATGAAGAGGACGCTTCTGAGAGGATGTTAGCTGTTAGCTGCACAGTGCTGTTACACCCTGGACATGAGTTTGTCACCTGAAGTTCTTCATCACGGAGGATTCTTTCCTCATAATGTACATTTTATACAATAAACAGCATTTTTCAGACCTGTAGATTTGTAAATAGATTGTTAATTAAAACCGATTAGAGACAGTTAATTGTAATATTTCTGTGTTTTCTCTTGGTTCTATTTTCTGATGAATTGTGCTGATGTACAGTCGTTTTTCACTGCAGGGCTCAATGATTTTTGCTGTAACCACCGAAGCAATAACGATTGACGGCGATCAATTATTTTGATAAAGCTGTTTCATTCTGTGAGTGTTTTTGTTTACTGCTCGTCTCAGCCGGACAGCGTGGACATCGCGTCCTCGGCGTCTCTGATTTACATCACGTTGTGCAGAATACACGACGCGGCCGTCACTTTGGGTTGTTGTTACAGAAACTTCTTAAACTGATTTGTTATTTTATTTTTACATCGTGTTTTTTCTGGAGAATGTGAACTTTCGGTTTAAATTGATCTTAATTTGTAAGATAAAGACTTTAGGATTTAATAAAAGAAAACGTTGGAGTTCAGAGGTGTTGATGTGCAGATTCTTGTCTTCATGCATTCAGTCTCTTTACAAACTGTGACACTGTTTGGTTTTATGGAGCTGGAGCATTTTTAAGGGTCAGAAATCATCTTTCTGCTGATCTCTGAACTGATTTCTGAGGACGTTCTGCTCAGGAAAGAGTCTCTCATGCAGCTTATGAAGGACTGAACGTAACATGTGTTTGACTGCAGAGTCATCTAACAGAAAAGATCATAAAGATAAAGATTCGGCCTGAGCATGAGTGTGTCTGGTGCACAGAGCCATGCCACCGCTCCAGACTCTGCAATAACTGAATGGATTGGCATGAAATCTGGTGCAGAGGTTCATGGTGCCCAGAGGATGAGCCCTGACTGATCACTGAAAACCTTTGAATGTCTTCATGACTTTGATTTATGACCAGATGCCTGCAGAACTGAAGACCTTCACAGCAGCCTCAGCTGCGTGCTAATCAACAAATGTTAGCATGCTAACAGGCTAAAATAAGATGGTGAACATGTGAACATGATCTGCTCCTGAATCTTCAGCTTGGAGCTTGAACATGTTTTTCAGTGAGTGATCAGACACTTGAGATTTTTAGATCTCCAGGAGTGAAATCTGTCTGGACGTCTTCTCTGATTGAGGATCAGAGTAAGTTTACACACAGCTCAAAGTCTGTCAGGCTGCTTTATTCTAGTGTGCACTGAAGCCATGAGTTTATCTTCTAGAATAAAAAATAATTCACCTCCAAGTGGAAATGATGCTTAATATTCTGATTCAGTCATAAACAACCTGCTGACTCATCATTTGTCTTATTCAATGTGAACGAGTGACACCAGGAGCATGACGTGGTCTCTCGTGGGTCGATGAATTGAGGAAGTTTGCTGGCCTGGTTTGGACTTAAAGCTTTAAGCATCAGCGCTGAGCCTCTGCGTGTTTTCCTGACAGGAAGTCCAGACCAGGGTCTGGGTCACAGGCCGCAGCTTGAACAATGTGACAGAATAAAACTGCGAGGACCAAACGTGGACAATGAAGCGTCCAAGGATTGAGTCCCAAAACTGGACTGAACAACACGTCAATCATTCATCCACAAACCGCGAGACAGACAGGAAGCAGAGACACAATGGGAGTTTCTGGACTGGTCAGTCTGGACCGTCACGACCGCGTGTTTACATCAACATCAACAGGATGAAGATCGCTGCTGTGCTCTCATATCAAACAGCTTCATGTTCTGAGTCCAGGGTTGCCAGGTCCTGCAAACTTTCAACCAAAGACCTCAGATAATGTCTGCTCTCAGCCTCCAGAGTTTTTTCTGTACTAATCAAAGAGGTTTGCAGCTTCGATCTACACAAGTTCCTGCAAAAACTGACTTAAAAATATTCCCAAAGAAATACTGTGCTTCAGATTTATACAACCAGAGCGATGAACCCTCCATGAGCAGTGCAGCGTTCTGTGATGTCTATACAACATCCTGACATCATATCTCTTCGACTTAAATACAAAGAAAACGTTTATTTTAATAGTTTCTTTCAACAACAAGAGAACTCAAGGACATACGACATAAAAGGCCTGAAGAAAAGAGGAAATAAATAGAAAAAAAATAGAAAAAAATGGACTTCAGAGTGAAATAGAAGATAAGAATAAACTAAAATAGAACAAAAGAGGAAAATAAACATCACAGCAGTACAGAGCAAGATATGAAGGAGAAATCCCAAATTTAATGGAATAAAACGCAGTGACAAACTGTCCTGACCTGCACTTTCACTGCAGTTTGTTAAGTGGTCCATGAAAACTGAACGCTGCCTCTCCGGGTTCAGTTTCGACTCTGTGGACAGAAAGCAGACCTGATCCCAGAGCGTCTGAGAGCAGGCAGGTCAGAAAGAAACTGTTCAGCACTTTGTAAACCAGCACAAGTATTTTGATTGTTTTTAGACATAAATCTCTCCTTTAGTCCCAGAAGTGTGAACCTAAACGTCCATTGATGGCGTCTCAAGTGAGTCCGTGTTGGTGGGAAAACTCTTCAGCTGACAGAGTGGAGGGACTTCTCGGGGCAGCGGTCTTATTTGCTTCTTCTTCTTAAACGTTTACACCCTAAAGCACACATGAACTCCTGGTTACTGATTGACCGGCCACGCTGTTGTTTGGCCGTGGTGACGGGATGTTTTTGTTGGGTTGTCGTGGTTGCAGGTTCACAGGTCGTCTCCTGGTTGTCCACGACGTGGAAGCTAACCAGTTCTCTGTCTTTGCTGCATGCGTGACGGTGTTTTGTCCAACTGGGTGTGACAGTCAGCTGATTTAACTTGACTCAGAGCAGCATGACAGACACTGGAGATCCAGCTGATGATGATGATGATGATGATGATGTCTGATGGTGATGAACCTCCAGAGATTCTTCAGCTGAACCTGCAGCTTTACGGAGCTTTAAGTGACTTTCAGCCGATTGTTCATTCACTTGGACACAAACTTGACTCCTCTGGTTCACCATCAAAGCTTCATTTTCAGCGTAAAAGCTGCAGAGAGCCTTTATTCAGCAGCTAAAGAGCCAGGAGACCAAAGACAGAGCTAAAAGAGAGAGAGAGAAAACTGGACTGACATTCATCAGGCGACACAAACACGACTCTGAATCATCACGTTGCTCTGCTGCATGTGGAAATACTGAAAGCAACTGGTTCAAAACACCAATTTAAGACGGGATGGTATGCAGGAAGTCTGTTTTCACAACCTTTTTGCTGCCCGAGTGGACAAACATGTCGCTTTCTGCAGGTTTCATGTAAAGAACACAGGTTTTCTCATTTAATTTAACATAAATAACTGCAGGCTGGAAGCATCTGTGGGTCGATCAATGTCGGTCGAAGGCTCTGTCCATCCGTCACTTCATTCTTATTTATATTATTAAGAAGAGTCTCTGACATCGTTTGGAATATCAGTACATCAACATGTTGCAGCCATTTTCTTCTCCATGCATGTCAACATTTCGTCCTTTACCTGATGGCGTCAGAGCGTCATTGATACACTCGCGCTGACAGTCAGAGCATTAACGTGTGTGTGTGTGTGTGTGTGTGTCTGCAGGTGGTTTGTAGGCCAGACGAGGTAACACAAGCCTCCCTGGTCGTGTTTCACACTCGACCACTGCTGCTGACGACGAGCTCGAGAGAGGAGCTCCACTCACAGCTGTCAGACTGCTGTTCATCCATCGCTGGTCATGTCTGACTCTGAGACGGGAACGAGTCTTTACTCGTGTCTCCACGAGGACAGTAAACGCATCAGCTGTGACTGTGATGTCACATCAGGCCTCACCTGCCGTGAAAATGAAAGATATTCTAACATCCAGCTGAGCAGATACTTGTTTATGTCGTGAGCACAAGTTATGTACATCAGTGGCCACTTTATTAGGTACACTAATGAAGAGTCGCAGCTGAGACGCTCTGCAGACGAGCTGGTCCGGGAGCTGCAGGCAGAAGATCAACCGCAGACACCTGCAGCGTTTCCTTCTCTGTGCAACCCGACACGAGTTTCTGTTTCTTCTTGTGTTTCTCACTGCGCACACACACTCAAACACTGATCTCAGCCTGTTCAGCAGGACTTGAGGAGAATTCACCATCAACAAGTCGAGATTCTTTGGCTGACGAGGGAAAGTTACCAACCAGCTTTCTGTGACCTAAAAACAGCTCAACTCCGCATTTCACACTGATATTTCTCTTTATATGCTGTAAATTCAGAATAATGTGACATTTTGTAGAAACATGATTCCAGAAAACTTCTGTCAGGAAACACAGTTTGATTGGAAATGACTGATTCTGGTTTTGTTTGCATTTTACTCAGAGTCCAGACTGTCCTGTCGTGTTTTGTTTGCTGTCTTCTCTCACGTGTCTGCAGGCTTTCTGACTTGTGGCATTCAGTTTTTTATGTTTTCTCTGTGTCACTAACAGTGATGTAATTCCTGAAAATCGGTCCCTGGATGCAGCAGCACACTGAGGTCTGATTGTTGTGCATCTTGACGTTATCTTCAGGATGCAGCGTTCTTCCTGCCTCTCTGAGCTATTTTCTGCCGGCTGAGTGTGTGTACATACATATCAGACCTTGAGTTTGTTTGTGCTTGGGAGTGTGTGTGCAGCTGTGTGTGTGTGTGTGTGTACAGTTTCACATGGCCTTGACGGTGTGTGTGTGTGTGTGTGTGTGTGTGTGTGTGTGTGTGTGTGTGTGTGTTTTGAACTGCGTTTGTCCCTTGAGGCCCTGAATGTGCACGTTTTAATATCTGTGTGGATGCTCTTTTTCTGCCTGGTTTGAATGTGTGTGTGTGTGTGTGTGTGTGTGTGTGTGTGTGTGTGTGTGTGTGTGTGTGTGTGTGTGTGTACAGCAGGAAGTCTGGTTTATTGTCCTCTCAGCATTCTGGGGCAGGTTTAAACTTTCTAATCTGGATTTAGCTGCAGACTCTCAGTCTGTTTGCCAGCTGATCACAGTTTCCTTCTTACACAGAAAACAGAGTCTCTGCAGCTCACCTGGTCGCCTCTGGGCCCTCCAGTCAGCAAAAGATGAACAATTAGTTCACTTCCTGTTTCTGTTTCCAACGGGCGTACACACCTTTTTATTTTGCTGTCATTCATGGTTCATTTTCACAGTAAAGCTGAATTGTCTTTGGTGTGTTTAAATGAAGGATCATGTCTCGTGTGGACGTGGAGCCGGTTTTGATGTTGTCATATTTTCTAGTTTTGGGAGATAAAGTTTAATATTTTTTCTTTCATCATATTTTCTTCCTGTAAAACAAAACCTGACGTGCTTGTGAAACTTAAACCAACCAGTTTCAACCTGATATCATGACCTCCACCCGTCAATCATTCTTCAGCTTTCAGCGGAGCTACGATTCATTAGCTAGCTGGTTAGCAAACATCCAACCCTGAATTCTCCATGTGTGTTTTTACTTTTCAGACGTTGAAGTCAAATTCCTCTCTGTGTAAAAACTGCTCCTTCTGTTTGGTTTAAACATTCGTGCTGGAAAACCCTGCAGATGCGTTCAGGGACATTCTGGACATTCTTTTAAACGCCTCGTGCCTCAGTGCTTTAAGAGCAACGATTGCAGATACTCAGAATAAGAACCACTTAATCAAACCTGACCCGCAGCGTTCAGGACTCGATGTGGTGGAACTGCTTCACTGCTGGATGTTTTGCAGATTATGACAAGCTGCCACACGCACTGCAGCCAGAGGTCTGTCTTCTGACTGACGGTCTGGTCCGTGACAAAGCTTTTCAGACACAGCCGGTGTCCTATGGAGAGCCGACAGCTGCCAGTCTGGATCTTCAGCGTCACTGCTCTTTACTCAGAGGGATTTCCTTCATACCAGCGGCTTAACGTGTCACCTCGGGCAGAAGCTGAGTTTCAATCACGACACACACTTACACACTCTTGACTGAAGCTCCTCGTCTATTACCTGCCGAACGTTAACCTGCACCTCACAGTGAAAACCAGTCACTCACTGTCTTACGTGGCAGACAACAGTCCAGCATGTAAACTCTGTAAAACTGTGATGCTCATTCTTGAAATTTTCTACAAATGAGACACAGCTTGTTGATCAGTGACCTTCAGAGGTGTTGGTGGTGTGGGAGCTATTTGTTTGATAATCTTTAGTTTTTGTTTGCTAATTCTGAGTAATATTTTTGTTTGATTATTTGAGAGGTTTGTTTTGTTTGGATTAGAGTTCTGTAGTATTTTCTGTAGTTGTTTGTTTAGTTTAATTATTTACCAGTTCAGTGTTTAGTTTGTCTACTTATTATTTTGTTCATTTGTTTTGTTCCAGAATTTGTTTACGGGCAGCAGAGGGTGTATAGGTAGGAGGGACGGTGCAGGACCAGAATGCACCTGGGTGGACCTATGGTGTTTTACCAGAGCAGGAGGATCCTTTTGTTCTTTGTTTGCTTTCTCTGGAGAAATAAACCATGAAACCCATAAACTTCAGAATGGACACTGACTTTCTTCTGCCCGCGGTGCAAAGTGGCTCTTTGATTTACATGTTTGAAGTTTAGTTAAATGTTATAGTCTGTGTTTTGACAAACCCACTACAGGTGGGCTCATTGTTTTTACCTCCTGACAGAAGCAGACCAGCTGTTCAACCCCCATTTCCAGTTGTCATGCTAAGCTAAGTTAGCTGCCAGCTGGTGGCGGCTTTATGTTTGTTGTACAGACTTGAGAGAGCATCAATCTTCTCTAACTCTCAGCTTGCTTTAATACTTGACTCAATGCTTATTTGGCTTCATGGTAACAGTTTGTGTTTGACCTTTTTCTGTTTTTAACATGAAATGTCGCCCTGCACAAAGCGGCTGCAGACACACGTGGTCTCCCCGCTGCTGTCGACCCGACCTCAACCCCCCCACGGTGTCAGAATGAGGCGTTCAATGATCACACATTTTCTTAATGTCTGTCATTTACTCTCTTCTTTTGCTGCCTTGTTAAGATGTTAGATGTCGCAGTGAATGTTGCTTTCATTGAGGTGTAGAGGAAAAACCGTGGATTCCCCCCTCAAATCAAACTACACCATTGTTTCAAGCTGTAAACCTTTCAGGTGGACCCAGGTGAACCTTGGCTCACAAAGCTGACTCATTCCCAAAGCCTGAAGGTCTGTCTTCAGGTTGTTGACAGGAATAGAAACAGAAGAACTCGCTGTCATATTCAAAGCTGCACTGGGCGTGTTCAGCTTGGCAGGCGGCGGTTGGCCTTTTGTTGCTGAGGATTGTATTGGAATTTAATGCAAGGGATGAAACTGTTTGAAACTTTATTAGCACGGCAGGTACAAAACAAAGAGTATCGGTCATGTGAGGCAGGAAACAGACAGAAGCGCGAGCCGAGAGCAAATCAGGGAAGCTCATTGGTAAAAAGAAGCAACAAAAGCGTCTTAGATTATCCATCATGTGCACAGATCCTGCATGTTTACTCCTGATTGGTTCATGGAGTGAAAAACGTCCTGACCTCACTTCAGATTTAGATTTTGATGTTTCTGTATTGTGGATAAAATAAATGAACAATTCAACAACTTGCTGGAAATTTTGCATCAGGACAACATGATGAATGCATGCACAGACAGCTCCGTCAGCACGCCTTTGATGGAAATATTCACATCAAACAGGCCTGGTGCACGTCGCATCACTCATCACATATTTAGTGCAAGTTGGTAGAAATAAAGAGAAAAACCGCAGAGAGGAGGCGAGACATTGATGTCAGCTTTAATCTGACTCGTCAGAATTCTTCTTCCTCTCGTGTTTCCTGCTTTATTCCTCAAACCGCTGGATCACAGGCGCACGTGTCACTCATGATACGTTCACCGCCTGCATGCATGCAGCTCAGATATGCACACAAACATGCACTTTGTGGCAGTTGTGTGTTTGTGTCGCTCAGCTGCTGTGATGCACAGGAGGCACATGACTCACGACAGCGTATGTCACAACATTTAATTCTCCGGAGCTGTGAATAACAGTGACCCACGCGGCCTCATCCCACCCGTCTGCCGTCCTCCCTCTGCTTCTCCGCTGTGTCTCGTCCGTCTTCTTTACTTGTTTTCCACCTGTGGCTGTCTTCATCAGTCACCTGTCTGTCGTCCACAGTCAGTGATTCACTGCTCTGACTGTCACGCTCAGGGAAGCGGCATTTAGACGGAATGAATTAATAAATTAACATGTTCGTCTGGTCACGACTTTGTATCAAGGTCAACCATCCAATAAAAACACTCTTCCCACGTGAGGTCTCTGTTATTTGGAGACACGTTTCAAAATGTGAAGTTGAGCAGAAACTCACGTGTTCACACATCATCACAAAGGAACATCATTATTTGTTTCAGTGTTAAAGTGAAAGAAAAAAGTCTGAGTTCATGGTTCATGTTTGCTTTGCTTGAGTTAGCGGCCAGTTATGAACTGACAAAGTGACAACACAGCGCCCTCTAGTGGACTCAGACTGGGGTTTTAAAAGAGAGAGTTCACCTGAAGAGGTCATTTTTTAGAGGCTGAGCAGAGTTAGAGGTCAGCAGAGAGACCACAGTGTCAGAGCTCAGATCAGCCAACAGGCTTCATCACAGCCACCGACAGCCTGACACTGTCACCTGTCTGATTTCAGTCCTTTGCCTCGTTCACCTTAAATATCACTCATCACACAGGTTGATTCGCCGTGGGCAAAAATAACATTGATGTAAAATGCTGTAAAAATCTTCATCTTCACCTTCATCTGTTGGTTTGTTCTTCCTGGTCTGTGACCTGTGAGTCTGACTGAGGGAGAATCAGAGTCATCGTGTCAGTGAGAAGCTTTGCCTCCAGCATCACCCTCATCCTCTCATCTTTAAGTGCGTCTGATGTGTTTCCATGAGCTTCTCTCTCAGTGAAGGACGGGTCAGTGCTGCCACCTCGTGGTCTAAATGTGCACTTACAGGACTCAGCAGCAGAACTGCCTCAAAAACAAACCTTTTAAGCTCTCGTTCAGCAAGTTTCAGCCTGCTGTGAAAATTATCTGCTAGTTTGTTCTTGTTTTTGTCATTTAAGCCCTTTTGGAACAGAAATATGTGATTATATCATCATTGTTTTTCTGTGTTCTGTGTTCTGTGTAGTTGTTTCCATGATAGTTCTTTCCTTTTGGATGCTTTATGTGATTCATGTATTTCATGTTACTGAATCTTTAGTGGATTCAACATGTTCTCATGTAATCTGTATTTTTTCTTCATGTCTCTTTGATTTTGGCCCTTTCCTCACAGACGTTTTGTCCCCTGTGCTCGTTGCAGTGTCACCTAGCTCTGAAGATTAACTGTCAGGTCAACATCACAACCACCTGAGGGACACGTGTGCGTAGATAAGTTGCTTGTAATGCTTTCTGATTGGACAGTCCCTGACAGAGATCTCTGTTGGACTGAAACGTGTTTTTTAATTCAATCTGAGAACAAACTGTCTGTTGATCCTGGACTGACTGTGTGAAGTTTATTCTGGATGTGACGAACACTCAGGTGTTAAGGAACGTCGTCATCATCATCATCATCATCATCATCACCATCATCATCATCATCATCATCATCATCATCATCATCATCATCATCCTCCACAGAGATCCTTTTTCTTACATTTCCTGTAAACTTAAGATTTAGTTCAGTAGGCCAAGTCACAGCTGGAGTCTGTCTGTGTGTATGTGTGTGTGTGTGTGCGTGTGTGTGTGTGTGTGTGTGTGTGTGTGTGTGTGTGTGTGTGTGTGTGTGTGTGTGTCTGCTATCTTTAGACTCCAAAGCATTTCGTAACATCTTGTTTCCAGGTATGTTTACGACACACTTCCACATTACGGGATCGCACATCTTCCCCTGAGAGCCGCCCCGACGAGCCGAGTTCAGGCTGAAAGCGGCTCGACAGAAGCTGCTGAAGCAGAGGTGAGAGTCTGATTCATCCAACCAAAGACAAACCAGCTCACCTCTCACACCTTTTACTGTCTAATCAATTCACACATCGAAGGAAAAACAACCCACAGTCACACACTCAACACTGATTGTCATTTCTTTGTTTCACTGGTATGATGTGAGGAAGCGTTGATCACATGACCGCTGGGTCACATGATGACAGACAGCTGATTTACATGTCTGATGTTTGCTCATTTGGAGCTTCTGCAGCAGAAACGTCAGTGTCCTGCCTTTTAAGGGATGGATGTGTGTATGTGTGTATTCACATCGCCTGTTAATCATGTGGTCTTTGTGTTGTGTTTTGTGTGTATTTTTCAAGTATGTTCTGGATATTACGCACCAACAACAATCCAATGTTCTTACCAGACATCAGAGGAGAACATCCTGTCTTCTGTGTGTGTGTGTGTGTGTGTGTGTGTGTGTGTGTGTGTGTGTCCTCACATTAATACATGAAACAATATTTTCATCTTGTTTTTCCACTTTGATTTCCATAATTTCAGCTTTGACTGGAGCTCTTTCAATGATGTCATCTCGCGTCTTCTTCTTCTTCTGTTAATGGTTTGATGGCACCGACTGGAGGATTAGCTCCACCAGCTGTTCATCTTGATGCTCCCAGTTCCCATTATTCACATACCAGTTATAGATAATAACATGCATTCATTCATATTTTCATTTTTCATAGTTTCCCCCTGCTCCCTGATGTTTGTGCTACGTTAGGTGTGCTAAGCTAGGTGTGCTAAGCTAGGTGTGCTAAGCTAGGCTAAACATGTTGTTGACCAGTCTGAAACTGGTATCAATCTTCTCATCAAGCTCACAAAGAAAAAGACGAGTGTGTTAAAGAAATATCAGCAGAGTGCTTTGAGGGCAGCAATTAAAAAAATCTCTCTCTATTCACACACACACACACACACACACACACACACACACACACACACACACTGACCTTTCTCAGCAACAAGCCAGGAGGAAAAAGGACAGACAGCAGCAGTCCTTCATTCTCATTAAGCAGCCTGTCCGTCCATTAACGAGCTGCACATTCACACGTGATTGGACGAGGCAGGTGAGTGAAGGATTCTTTCCATCATGTGATTGGCTGAGAGTAAATCACTTTCTTTTATTAGAAGCAGAGCCCCCACTGCTGACGCCATAGCAACCATTATCCCTCCAAGGGTTCACACACACACACACACACACACTTATGCAACCCATTCACACACAACAGTCATCAGTCAGTCATCAAGGCAGTGCGTGCGTGTTTTTGTGCATGTGTGTGTCGCCTCACCTTTCCTTTCTTTTCCAAGCATGTGGGCTGCATCACGAAATGTTATGGGCGACCACAGAAACATGGCGGTGCAACATGGTGGACTCTGTGCAGGAGGACCTGCTCCCTCTGTAGATATAAAGAGCTCACTGTGAGGTAATGAAAACACCGATTCGTGCTGTCAGGAGATCACACGTTAATGTAAACACGCTCATGAAAATACAATTTATGATCCTGCAGACTGGTCCTTTAAGGTAAGAACCAGGTAAAGTTTAGGATGAGTGTGGGGCAGCGCTGGGCGTTTACAGCCGGAGGTCAATGCATGTTTGGGCAAGCTGGGACTGAAATGGGACAAGCTGGCAGGTGTGACAACGGACGGCTGTCCAAACGGGGACAAATGTTGGACGCAGACATTCAGACATTCAGGCAGATTTCAGCTGGCTTGTTCAGGACAGAGACAGAGACAGAGACAGATGGATGTTGAACGGGTGAAATGACGTGAAAAACATTAAAAGCACATTTTGCTTTTTGTATAAAGTTGACCAACTGCTGATCTTTAACATCCTGCAAAACACCTTTTCAGTGTTTGTGAAGACGAACATGTTGAAAATCAAATGAAGCACTGATGGGATGATTACTGTTCATTACTTCTATAGGAGCATTTTCCTGTTTCACCTCCACCACAATTCATATATTTATAGAAATATTTACAGAATATCCTTTTCCTTCTGATTACCAGCAGCAGCTAATCCAAATATATAATTTTCTCCTTTTTACAATGGGAGAAAATTAACATTGAGCAGACTGAAGTTCAAGTTATTGTTGGTTCGGCCTCCAGCAGCTCAGGTTTCTCATGCGGCCCCTTGGAAAAATGAATTGTTCTCTTTTAGCTCTGTTTTTGGTCTCCACCAGCTCGTCTCTAACTGTGTCTGTCTGCTGTTTGCGGTCGTGTTCGGAGGATTTTTTCAGTTTTTACTCTGAAAACGACGCTTTGAGAGTGAAACAGAACAGTGACGCTGTGTCCAGACTGATAAACAATGAGCTGAAAGTCACTATAGAGGCGAGGAGAGCTGCAGCTGATGATGCAGCCTCTGGAGGCTCCATATGTCTCATTGTCGTTTGATAAACTGTCTTTATAAAGATGTTGATTGTAGACGCTTTAACGTGTTGCTCGGTGCAGTCTTGTATGCATATTAATCGGATACTTGTGTACGAAGACTGGATGGTTACATCACATCCTGAGTGTTGGTGAGTGTCTGTTGACACCAAAGGCCACAGAACAGACGGAGTTTCAGTGCAGGACCAGAACAGAACATGTCTGCTGCTGAAAAGTGGGTCACAACCCAGAAATTAAAGCTGTTATAACTGAACAGGAGGGAGAGGGAGGTGTGAACTGGCTATCTGACAGGCTGGAAGCAAACAAGAGATGAGAGAAATCAGGAGTGACGAGGAGTTCTGGATGAGAGGAGAGAAAAGTGAGGAGAGGAGAGGAGGAGGTCCAGGTTTGACGGAGTTAAAAATCAGCTGTAAAATGAGACGATGAGGAGACAAAGACGAAGAGAGAAGAGAGCGTGAGAAACCGTCTGGGCGGCTGGTTTACTGAGCTGACAGATGATGACGGATGCAGAGTGGGAGGGAGGCGCTGAAGGTGAACAGCTGACTAGCCGAGGTGAGGAGGCGAGGAAGAGGGGGATGAAGAGGACAGAGAAGGAGAGCTGAGGGAAGAAGACTCATGCTGGATGTTAGTCTGAGCAGAGCTGGATGTGTGGGGCCGTTGGCTCCCTGCTCTCCTCAGATGGTGTTTATTCACACGCTGTGAGCGAGCAGGGAGGATTGTGGGTAAGGACTGTGGCTCAGTGTCTGTCTGAGGAACCAGTGTTTGCATATGTGCACCGTCTTTTCTTTAGGATTCTGCGTCCTCTTTTCAATGTGTCCAAAAACCACAAATCCTCCAAATTAAGCTGCCAAACATGTCTTTTGTAACTGTCCTTTAGATCGACACAGAAGCGTTTTCCGATCAGACGTCCTCATTGACGACTTAACGGCCACTCCCTCCAAAACAGTTCAGATCACGGCTGAAAAATGAAACTTTAATGTTTGAGGTCTGGCTCGGGTCAGACACAGTGACGACTCTGTTTGGTGTTACATTAATACCAGTTCAGTTAGAATTTGGCTGAAGCGCTGATCCAAGTCAACCCAAAGCAAACTGGAAGCTGCTCCTGAACCATCTGGAGTACATTCATGGTTTTGGTCTCTTCTGAAAGAGTCGCTGGACGTGCTGCTGACACTGAGGAACACAAGTCTGAACACACTGAGGTGAAATTAGTTTTTTCTGAATATTTTTACAAATAGACGCCTGCAGATGACTTTATCTGACATCTTACTGGACTGGAAACACAATAAAATCAATAAAAACTGACAACCCAGAAACTGAATATTTCCAGATGTTTTCTCTGGTGGTGTACTGAGGTATTCTCCAAAAAAAGGCAATTTATTATATTAATCCACATAAACATCTATATTTATAGTCATGAAATCTATATTTTGGCTACATATCTTTAAATTGATCACTTCAAACTGTGTGTAATATCTATCCGCTCTGATTTAAGGTGTCTGAGCTGTAAATAAGTCAGTGAAATGGCAGATCAGCCTGTTCAGAACTTCATTGGCTTTTCAAAGCGTCAGTCATCTGCAAACTCTTTTGTGATTGGCTCAAACTTCACACAGAAGAAGAGAAGGAGGCCCCTCAGTTCAACTCGGACTGTTATTGGCTTCTCTGCTTGCTTGGCTTCACATGGCGGATCCTGATTGGTTCACTCATTTTCAAACCTGAGACAGAGTAACTGGAGACAAGATGGCGTCCACTTGGACATGTTTCCCAAAGTTGTCAGAAAACACAGAAGAAAACATGTTTTGTGGATTATTTTCATGTTTTGGACTAAATGTCTTCACTGCAGTGGATCTTCTGGATCTTTGTGGACGTTTCAGACCGTTTCTCAGGTGTTTTATTGATCTGTGGATCAATGAGAGACGTCAGCGGTGAGTTTCCTCCATGTTTGTTCATTTCAAAACGCTTGTTTGTCTGCTGTTGGCGCTTATTGAGCCTCCTGCTGTGACTGTACCTTGAAATGGTTTGAATCCGTTAATTCACGAGCTTTCTTCTTTCTTTCTTTTCTTTCTTCTTTCTTTCTTTTCTTTCTTCTTTCTCTCTTTTCTTTCTTCTTTCTTTCTTTCTCACAGTGTTTAATATGAGCAGAAACGTGAACGTAGCATTTGTGTCAATCAGTGGGAAGAACAATGAACCAAAAGAGAAATTCTGTTCAATAATCTGTGAAATGAATCCCTGGATTAAATCTGAGTTTACAGTCTAAGATTCAAGTCCCACAACAACAAGGTGGGAAAACAGCTGAAGCGCGACCGTTTCTGAGTCAAAGAGATGCTGAAAAACTGATTCGTGTCTTCATTTCAAGCCGACTCGATGACGGCGAGGCATTATTTACTGACTCCAGGAGAAAAACACGGAGAGACTGTGGACCAGAACCAGGAGCAGAGACCACATCAGTCCAGTTTGAGCTGGTCTGCTCTGACTTCCTGTAACATTCAGGTCTGATGTCCTCCACAAAGCCTGTAATGGACTCGGACCGAGCTACATCGCTAACTCTCTTTTCCTCTTCAGCCTTTAACCAGCTCTGACTTCCTGATACAGGCCTGAAACTTTTGCTGGATTTTCGTCCTGTGTTTTCATTTTTTATCTTTATTTATTATTATTACTGTTTAGAGGGTTTTATTCTCCATGAATTGATTTTCTGTCCCTGTTTTTGTCTTTGTTCTGTCGTTTTTTACGTGACGCAGGTCATTTCTTAGGTGTAAAACACTTTGAGCTGCATTTCTTGTGTGAAAGGTGCTTTTCAAGTCCAGTTTATTATCATTATTCTTCTTATAGATCCAGTCTGGAGTCGTGACATTTGTACGCTGAGCTTGAGTGCAGGTCATGTGACCTGCCCGCCGCTGTCAGGGCGGATCAGCGCTGAGGTGACGGCAGACGTTGATGCTGTGTGTCACAGTGAAGACGAGAGGAGCTTTAGATTGACGAAGAGTCAGACAGTGGAGTGTGAAAGAAGGGGGGAGATGAGTGGGAGAGGAGGAGGTGTTGAAGACCCAAGTGTCTCTCAGTCTGCGCCTCCTCCTCCTCCTCTCTTTGTCTTTATTGAGCTTCAGGGTCACTGCGTGTTACCGACATTAACTCTCATTTAAAAATGGCGACCTCTCCTCTCACAGCCCTCTTTTTTCCTCTGCTTGACTTTTTGGCCTCGTTAGCGTCGCGGCTCTCTGTCGGTCAGTCGGTGCTCCGCTGTGCTCCTCACTGAAATCCCTCAATAACTGTAGGATGGATGTCCAACAAAATGTGTCCTGATGAGTCCTAATGTCTTTGTGGTCCCCTGACTGTCCTTCGAGCACCACAATGAGCTTACAAACATTCATGTCCGTTTGTCCTGCGCTTTGGTTTCGGCCCAAATTCCCGCAGAACTGATGACGGTCATCCATCAGCCTCAGCTGGACTTTGTGTTAGCATGCTATCATGCTAAACTAAGATGGACGTGAGCACTAGTTAAAAGCCACATCGCACGCAGGCCTGTGGAAAAGCAGCATGAGTTGCACCAAAAGGAGCTGTTGCTTTGGTTCACGTTGCAGCACACCTGCTCACCTGCGCTGTCGTAGTAACACACACCTGTCTGTTGTAGAAACGTAGAAAACGAAGCGTTCAGCTGGGTGGAAGTAACGAGCGCTGCAGCCTTTGTGTTTACAGAATTCTACATCAGATTCTGCGTCACTGCACCTGCTAAAAATCAGCATGTTAGCGTTGTCACTGTGAGCATGTTAGCATACTGATGTTAGCGTTTACCTCAGGACAACAAGCCAATTCAAAGCTAAACAGCAAAGTGTCTGAACACTGCTCCTCTGGGCTCTTTGTTCTGTCCACTCCATCCTCCTCCTGCTGTCTTTTCTCCCCTTTTCTCCTTTCTTCTCTTCACCTCTGCTCCTCCTCTCCTCCCCTCCTACACGCCTCCTTTCTGCTGCATTTCCCTCTCCTGCCTTTATTTGCTGCTTCTTGTTGTGTCCTGCTTATGTTTCCCTCTGTATCATACAGACATGGAATACTTCCACAGCAGCGCAGAGCAGATTTTTCTGTATATTTCCACGTATAACATACAACCTGCGAGGGCACCGGAGGACAAATGCATTATGAATCAGCGCTCGCTCATTCATAATTTAAGGGCCTGTGGAAAAAGGTGAAAGAAAACCGAGTCGGAAAGAGGAAAACAGCGCCTGCTCGCTCCTCAGAGAAGTTTCTGATTGAACATTTGTGAAGCTGTTGGTTTGATTATGTTTGGACTGAGTGCGACGGGGATCATTGTATTGATCTCCTGCCTCAGAGGCCGCTGTGCATTATGAGTAAAAGGCAGTTATTGTGGGCAACATGTGGTGTGAATTCTCTGAATGATGAATCTCTGGTTCTTCCTCTGCTTCTCACTCTTTGAGTAATCTCTCCGCTTCACGCTGCCGCCTGCACAGTCGATGCACACGGACCACGTACACATGCTTAGCACATGTAAAGGTGTAAATGGGCTCAGTGTGAGCTACAAGTCAGTCAAACCTGTCGTTGGTGGTGTGCGAGTGAAACTGTTAATTGATGTTAAGTAACGCACAGAGCAGCTGTTGCTGAGGACGTTTCATTCAGATTCGTCAGTCTGGTTGTAAACAAATCCACAAACAGTTCATCTCCTGAAAACAACAACAACGACCCTCTAAGAGCAGGGACCGGGAGGTTACACGTCCCAGTAACACGGTCCAAATTCAACGCTTCGCAGTCATAAACAGCCTGCGTGCAGCTAACACCTGAGCAGGTAACCGACTGACTGATGTATTTTGATGCTGTTTAGTTGTCCTTCACGTTACCATCAAAATAAATTTGGTCTGATTTTACTCCCGCTGAGGGAAGTGGCTCAAAGGGTTTGTGTCGAGGGTGAGAGGAGTCAGCCACAGTTAGTCCTGCTCGCCTCAGGGTCCAGGTCCAGGTCCAGGAGGCGTCCAGCAGAGCCACTGATTCGCTGCAGGTACAGCTGTCTCTGGCAGCGGCAGCAGAGGGTGATGGAGGAGGTGAGGATGGATTCAGTGATGGTGGAGCAGAAGTGAACCATCGCTGAACTTCTGCAGCTGCTGCTGGAAGTCGTCTCCGTCCTCTGCTGGGCTCCCATTGGGTGAATGTGTGCACTAAATCATATCTTATTGGTTTTATTCTACAGTTGTTTGATGGGCATTCTTGTTCATTCATTGGCAGCTTTTTGTCAGAAACTTGCTTTAGGGGAGAAATAAAACACTGAGCGGCGTCTCGCTGCCTCTGCAGCGCTCCTGGCGTTGGCAAAGCGCTACTGCAACAACATCCGTCACACACCTCTCTCTCTCTCTCTCTCTCTCTCCATCCCTCTCTCCGTCCCTCCCCCTTCCCTCCCCCTTCTCCTCCTCAATGATACCCGAGCGGACCGACCAACCTGCATCCGCGCTGTCTTGTCGCCAGGCTTCCCCAGCTGTTCCGCCGTACCTAAGTGAGGCTGCGCAATGGGCGCTCGTCAAGTGTAGGAAACCAATAGCGCGTCTGCTCTGGCGAACCGGGAGAGAGTGAGGCAGCGCACACACGCAGAGACGGTCAGAGCAGACGGGATGAAGCCGGAGCACACGGACCGTTTCCTCCGGTAAACAAGCGGAGCAGGAGCCTGGAAATCACCGGCGGAAAGCGGAGGGGGGGATTTCGGGGACACAGCCATGGCGACGGGAGGAGGAGGAGGAGTGAGGCGGAGGAGGAAAGCGGGGCTCCCGGGATTCTGCTGGAAAACCTGCTACTTTCCCATTTTGTTCTGGGTCGTTTCCGTGTGTGGAGAGGAGAAGACGCTGATTGTGGAGGTAGGCGAGTCCAGCGGTGAGCGGGCACGCGCCGCCACATCCACACACACACACACACACGGTTACTGAGCAGAAAGTGGGAATGTCAGGTCTGTGTAGGCTGTGTGCTTGTCTCTCCACCCTTCTCTTCCCAGGATGTACAGGAATGACCCCCCCCCTCACTCCATCAGTTCAGTTTCGCTCCGTCTTCGCGCGCGCAGGTCGTGCGCTCCTCGGGATGCTTTTATGCGCGTTTCCATGTTTTCGGCCGCCGCTCCTCGCGCTCATCCTGCCTTCCCCCTGTCATGAAAGTGATACCCACCCGCCCCGTGAGGAGGGACGGGGAAATAAAAGATTCACGAGTTAGTGAACTGAATTAATTAAAGCAGCTCAACAAGAGAGGCGCGCTGGAGCTGCCGGCTGAGAGTCCGCGCGGTGTCTTTGTCTTTGTTTTCAGGCGCTCGGACGAGGCGCGCGCTGCGTTTACCGAACACAGACAAAGGTGGCTTAATTGCCCTCCAGGTCTGATTGTTTCCGTTTGCTTACAGGCTCCCGTCAGGCCGCAGAGCTCCGCTGTGGGGGCTCTTGCATCGCAAATAATTTTCTCCTCCGCTGGTCGGCCTTTTGGCGGCGGAGGAGTCCAAGATGGTGAGGTGCCGGAGACCGTGTCAGACACCCTCGTCAAAACATTCTGCACGGCTGATTTATAGGCTGCTAATCGTGCTTGCTCATGGGTGATTCGGGTTAATAATCCCACGTCTCTTGTGCGCAATAGGAAAGCCACAGTGGACGAGGAGGGTTGAGACGTATTAATGTGCACATGCCAAAGACTGTGACACACAGGAGTGTAATGAGCTGTCAGTAAATGACCAACAGCATGCAGAGAGCATTGAAGTGAACCTGGATGAGTGTGCTGCTTTCATGTGTGCTGAACAAAGCATCTCCAGATACCCCCCCCCCCCTCCCGTCACCGAGTCCAAATATAGCCTCCCTCCATAATTTATGGAAATGGGAGCGAGTTGGAGGAGAGAAGAGGAAAGGAGGAGAGATGGGAAGAGGTGCAGACAGATGTTTTTTAAGATTCTTCTGCACGTGATGGCCGGCCATCCTTCAGGCTGCTGTCACACAAAGAAAGTTCTTTGTTGACGTGAGTGTGGATGTGATGTGAAACTGGGACTGTTCGATGGTGAAATGATGCTCCCAGTAATATTTCCAGCCTCAGCAGGTGAAAGCAGAGCCTCTCCTCATATGTTTGCTGAATATGCATGACACCTTGTCTGGAAATTTGGGTCAGGTGTTATGAAATCCAACGCTGGCAGAAGTCTTTCGCCTCTGCAGACATGATCGGTGGCGTGTTTCTTCAGTGGTGTTGTGTATAGTGACACTTTCATTCAGACAAAGGAAGCGCCTGTGGCTCTGCTGAGCGTGCCTGCTAACAGCCGGGGTATGTCACGCTGCCGTACAAAGGATGAGATGTTTTCCCTGAGCCTGGTTTTCCCTGAGAAATCATAATCCTCGCAAAGCTATTGTTGGTACATGTCATGCTAATGTGGCCTCACACAAACGCACCGCGCCGTTTTCTGCCACAACTCAAGCTTTTATTACAAAACGTTGTGGAGGATCTGCTGTGAAAACTGAAAATCCCTCAGTCAGTATTTCAGCTCACAGATCGTTCCACCGGTGTGCAAAGCTCTGATGGCTGTTTATCAGATTAATTATTGATTAATCTGCTGATTATCTTCTTGATTAATTGTCAGAAACAGTAAAAAAAAGTGGCATTTTTTTTTAGTCTGACCAACAGCGGAAAACCCAAATATAGTCGGTCCACCAGCACATGAGACGAAGAAAAGGTGAATTATTATGGTTTTAATTTCTGCTGGATCGTTGTGAGACAAGGTGCAGCAGAGACAGAGACAGCCAGAGTCCGATGAGTCCACACGGACAGATGTTCAACAGCAAAGTCCCGTCCATCTCGCCTCACATTCGTTTATGTACTTTGTAGACGTGCAAACACCTCAGGTCAGATACAAGACCCAGTACCTTCCTGTTATTTCCCCATGAGCAGAGCATTTGGTAGGACGTGGACTCTTAGGTATCCTGTTAATGCTAAGCTATCAGGTCATCATGTCGGGGATGTTCATTAACTAATCCTTCCACAGTGCGAGCTTTATTGATAACATGCTTTGTTTGCACAGCAGTGATCATTTTATAAAAAAAACACGTCTCCTTCTGCACATAAACAGAAATATAGTAAACATGGCATCATAAATTCACTCAGTTTGAAGTCATGATCAGCTTATGAATTCGTTAGTGTGTGTTTACATATTTTTAGCTTTGCTCTGGATGCAAAGTGCAGCAAACAAGTGTTCTCACATTAAAATGGCATAAAAGTGGTTCATATCTGCGTCACCCGCCAAGTGTTTCCATCTCTTTAGAACAGACGGCATCACGTGGTGTTTTGAACAAAGCCTCTCCTGTGAAGTCACAGCCAGCCAATCACAAAGCTCTCAGGCTCAGGTTGGCACGGCGTCCAGGTTTCTTTGTGTGCACGGTGCAGCCACGTGGCCCCAGTGAGACTCATCAGGAGATGACGTGCGGTCTCGAAGTTCGGTGTCACAACAAAGACGTGAAGGTGTTGAAAAGGAGGACGAGGGCTCCTGCTGTAGAAGCAGTATTAATCACACTAATTATTCAATGCATACCACTTGTTCATCGTAGGTGTTAATTGCAAGAGGTTTGGTTTACAGGTCGTCTGCTGGCTGCTCGCCTTGTGGTGATAAAAGGCTCAAACGCACTAGTTGTGCCACGCTGACTTTCGAGATCAAGGATGTTTTAAACATGACGGTGAAGTCGTGTTTGCGTTCTGGCTCTTCTGACCGACTGACATGTGATGGCTGACATGCTGTACAGGACGTCTCTGCGTGTCTTTTCACTCCTCGCTGAAGCCATAATTTCATGCGTGCTGCGGTCTCTTTGTGACGCCTCGGCGGTGGAGATTTGGACTTTGTGACTTCGGATGCAGAGGTCACGTCTGAGAAGACCTTGATGTTTCCTGGCAAGCTGAAGGAAACCTGTTTTGATCATGTCTCAGCTGTCCTTTATTTATTTACTTGCTTCTCTTGGGTCAGGGCATGTTGAAGCTGAAATAAGCTTTATGCTGGGATGTAATGAGGTGTATAGCTCACAGTTGTTTTCTGTAGCTTGTGGGGGTGAATGTGGCGTTTGAGGTCTTTGTGACGTCTGCAGAGCCGCACATACTGTGATGAGCGCTTCAAACAGCTTGTGTCATGTTTCATGTGTTAAAACGTGCTGTGTAGCCCAGCAAAGGAAAAATTCAGCCCAGCAGCTTCTTCAGAAACCTGCAGCTGTGGTCGGACCGTCTCAAGCATCAGAAGTGGTGGGCTGCTCTTATTTCTGTGCCGCCTCATATCTCCGGCCTGTTGCTAATGCTAAAGCTAAGAGTCTACAGCCATATTAGCAGCTCTGTTAGGCTGCGCTAACACACAGCAGTGCGTTGAGCTAAATGCTAACATCAGTATGCTAACATGTGCACAGTGACAATGTTAACATGCCGATGTTTAGCAGGTATAGTGTTTACCATGTTTACTGTCTTATTTAGGTTGAAGCATGAAAAAGTTGCTAATTAGCAAAGGTTTGTGCTAACCCTCTTTGTAAACGTACGGGTATTTCAGCCTGGACTGAAGCCGTGCTAGCTTCTATCAAAGTAGTTCATGTAGAGTCACACTTTGTGGAAGCTCCTTTAAAAAGAAGTAGTAACACGTTATGTGATAACAGCTGCTGTAACGCGGCACGACGTTTGCATTCATTCACTCAGCGACTGTTCAGGTGTCTGTCGGTGTGAAAGTACACAGATTGAACTTCAGCTCTTTCCATGACGCCACGTGTTCAGCAGAGTGAGGGACGAACACCTTTAGCTGCGGATGTGTTTGGACCACACGTCGTACAAACTGGTCTGTTTCAAACCCACTGAAGCCTTGACAGCTAGCATGCTCAGGATGTGGGATTAGCTGCCGTGCAGACATTTTGAGCCTTAAAAATACTGCATAAATGAACGCTGTTGTGCACGTAAAGGGCTAATTCTTCTGTTCTCAGGGTCCTTTGTTCTCCAGCTCTACATAGCACATGATGGGATCCTGAAAAAGATGTTCGGGCGAGGGTAACCCACAATCAAATAACATGATAACCAGTGTTTTTTTTTCTGTTTTAAGGCCATGTTCCAATAAAAAAGGTGCAAAATTTCAGTCAAATTTGACACAAAAGGAGGGTTAATGTGTGTGACCAGAAGACTGAACTGAACTGACAGTAGATTTGCTCCTCACGTAAATACACCATCACTTCTTCGGGAGCAGGATATTAGCATTTAGCTTCAAAGCCACAGGTTCTCATTTTTTCTCTCTGAAGCTAATCCGAAGCACCTGCTGTCACTCCTCATGTGGTGTCTGCTAAAGTGTTAGCATGCAGCAGCAGGAACAGGTTTCATTTGGCTTGTCTTGCTGATGCTGGATTGACATCAGCATTTAGTTTGTTAGCGAGCTCCGCGCAGGAACTGTGTCAGTCAGCCATCAGCGCGGCGCTCAGTCATGCAACGTTACGCGTCTGCCACCCACCTCACCTCCAGGTTGTTGCGGTGACACAGAAACGCTCGGGTTTGCTCTGTCAGCCTGTAATCACAGAGGGAGGACGCAGCTCAGGAGCGAGGCTGGCGCTCTGAAAACACAGATGGTTGGTTAGCAGACGAGCAGAGACAGCGAAGGGAGAAGGAGGCGTTCTCTCCTTCGCCTGACTCACTGCTCCGTGCTCCTTTGTCTGTTGGCCTGTTTACACAATAGGTGAAATTTCTGTGGTCAAAACCTGCAAATGTTTGTGTGTTTTGGGCAGAATATTTCTGGCTCGCAGGTGTAGACGGTTGTCGTGTGGGCTGTAGCTGCTCTTAATGTTATTTAATAGCCTTTTTGAGCAGATAGTTGAACGGTAGATTCACCTGATGGTACCTGCTGCTCTGATGCTGCTAGGTGATGGATTGATTAATTGATGGGTTGATGAGTACAGAATGGCCGTGCTCATAGATCACAGAGGCTGAGTGGTGTTGGTGGCGTTGGAGGGATCGTTAAGAACTTTTCTTCATGAGAAGCATCTTAGATTTACAGATGATGTGACGCTGCTTCGTTCTGCACCACACAGATGGCCCACAATGCAGTTTGGATTTTTTTTGTTGTCGAGGTTTTGGCTGTTTGTGATTTTTATACTTTTTCTTAATGGGTCTGTGCACAGTGGGTTGATTTAAGTGTTTGCACTGATAACTGCTGCTGGATGTGAGGGCGATGATGAACCACAGGTGACATGTCGGCTCTGAAACCAAAAACAAAGAGCTAAAAGAGGCTGAAACTCAGAGCCGGAGAGTGAGCCCTCTCACATGATGCGTAGTGATATGATTGATTGATTGATTGATTGATTGATTGTTTGTAAGGATGGAAATCCACCGTTGCACTCAGCATCGACGCTGCGCATTGATTCCCACTGACATCTTCAGAGGATCACAATCCACCAGTTGCTGAAAAGTCGTTTGCACCCTCGTTTTGGGACCACTGAACGTTTGTTTACCGCCTCAGATGTTTGGCTAAATCAGACTTCCAGCTAATTTTTTTTAAACTTTGCCTTTTCTTTATAAAGTGAAGTCACATTTCTGAGTGTTTACGGCGGTCCACCTGTCACACGTTAGCCGTGCATGCTAATCAAACGATGTGCTTTTGCATTGATGCGTCATGCAGACAGATACGTAGTCTGTGTTTGCACTAACAAAAGGTTAACACGTGGAGGAAATGATGAGAGAACTCTTCTTGGCTTTTCGGTTCACACCCCGTAACAAAGACTCTCCACTTGGACTGTTTAGCATTGTAGCATTAACCCATAGCTGTCAGCTGAAGCTGCGACGGCTGCTGTTCATCAGCAGTCACACGCTGGAGTCCCACTTTAATGCAGCTTTAAAGACGTGGAAAAAAGAGAATTTGCTTGGCAGAAAGTCACTTTTTGATGTCGGTGTGGCTTTAAAGGAGCGTCGTGGAGAGGCGCTGAGGCACACTCCCGAGTGTTATGTCTGTGTTTGATATAATAGAAAAGTGAGACACAGGAGAGACGGCTGGATTTGGTGGGATTTGACGGTAAGCCAGTGTTGTTTCTTCCAGCTCACTTTCTGTGAGTTTTACACTGTGCTGGTGAGAAGAGGCCTTCTCCTAACGGCTGCATGCAGCTGCCAGCCTGTCGACGGCGATGATGATGATGATGGTGACTGTGGTGATGAGGATGATGAGTGTGATGCAAAGGCGGGGACGATGACACACTTGGCAGCGACAGTAAACAGCGGTGATGAATATGAACGATGGTGATGATGATGGTGATTGACAGGACGTCCAGGTTTCAGATTACCGTGACGATGATGGAGCTGACGACGGCGCGGACGGCCAAGTCGACTGTTTTATGAGATGAAAGTGTGTTTCCAAACCTCTCCGGGCCTCTTTCTGTCTTTCTCTCCTCCCTCCCATGAGGAGAGGAGCTGAGGGAGGAAGGCTGGTCCCTGGGGTGTTGTAAACACTACATTACACCCGAGAAATGGGCTAAATGAGCCTGCGGTGCTGCACTTATCCGAGCCGTGTGTGTACGTACACCTCGTAGGCGGGTGTGAATTCACGGCTGTTACGAGTTTTAAGCTTTGTCCTGGTTTGCCGTCCTCGGAGCGAAGCGCGCGCGCACGCGGCCCGGACTTCATGTTCACGTCTATTTCTGCCGCCGCCTCCCGCTGCGCGTTCAGAACATTTTGGCTTTTTGATGGGCAGCATCATTGTTTCACGGTCCGTCCTCCCTCTCTCTCGTTATTCATCTGTCTCCCTCTCTCTCCAGTTTTTTCACCTCCCTCCTCTCCAGCTATTGTCTTTCTCGCCCACCCACACACACTTTACTGCACACTCAGTGCAAGCTGCAGCTGTAAATAAGAGGAGTTGTCATTGTGCATTTGATGAGGGTATTGTACTGTTTGTACGCAGCGAGCCAGGGACAAACTACATGTGAAGAGCAGTTTGAAGTAGTTAGGAGGAATGTGGTGGATGGCTGGCTCAGCGCCGCCTGCCTGCCTGCCTGCCTTTGTTAACTTACCTTTTTTTCCAAACTACTATGATGGAAAGTCATTAAACGCATCGTTTATTCCGGCTACTGCGTCTAAGCACAGGAGAAGTCTGATGAAGCTGTGAACTGCACAGCTGACAAATCATCATTTCTTGTTGTCAGCCGCCATCATCATCATCATCATCATCATCATCATCATCATCATCATCATCATCATCATCATCATCATCATCATCATCATTGGTGCCACTTTCTCAGAGGATGTCTCATAAGGCTCTGTTGGGGGGGGGGGTTAAGTTGAAACTGATGACTTTAATAATAGATAATAAATCATTTATTGAATTAATATACAAGCCATTAATAAGAGAAACTTTGGGGGAAAAATATCTCTTGCTGGTGAATAATTGATAATCGGGTCATTAATAAATGATGGCGCGTGTCTCACGTTATAAAAAGTCATCCTAATGCAGTAAATGTTAATGAGTCATTAATAAAGAGGTAATGAACATAGAAGGATTTCAGAAAGTTGCATCAGTTCAGGAGGATTGACAGGATCGATTATAGCTATAATTACATGAATTAAGACCTCTCGACGTTATAACGTGTTAAAACCACGTGTTAGCTCTTTGTTGATTTACGTGACAGGCTGTCAGCTCAGAGGTCAAAAGGTCTGAAGAGCTCAAACACTAAATGTCAGGATGATTTCCAGCCAACCTGAAAGCTGCTCTCAGTGCTGCTGCATAAAGCGTCTGTATTTGACTTATTGACCATTAATAAATCCTCTGACTCCTTAACAAAGGGTGAGTTTTTAGGAAGCATCTTTCCCTCCTGCGTGCTTTTATTCTCTTAACCGCAGCAGCTCGACTCAAACACTGAAGATGAAATGAGCTGGGAAGCTTTGAAAGGCTCCAGTCGGCCGCTTGTCTTGTTTTACGAAGCAGAAAGAAACCAGAATGTGAGCAGTGAAGCGCAGACTAATGAAACTGATCAGCTGAAGCTGTTCATACAACCTTTATCAGGCTGACGTACTGAGAGCAGAGCAGAGCGTGAACCGCTGAGTTCTTCTTATCACCGGCTCTGCTGTATTTATCCTCTTTGCTTTGTTATTACAGCCCATTTTTACCGTAATGTCTCTAGTTTTAAGATCAGCCTTATCTGCATGAAGCCCTGTGAAGAAAGTGGAAAGGGTGAGAAGGAAAGAGGGCGAGTTGTGTAATACTGCAGCAGGAGACAGGACGTCAGGCGGTGAAGGTAGAGAGACTCGAGATGAAGACGAGAGCAAGCCAAAGAAGGAGATGAAGCTGAACTCTGTGGGCGGCAGGACGGAGACGTGTGCGTCCACCGTCAGCAGGTTTCCATGACCAGAGACAGACCAGCGCTGTCCTCCATCCCTGCGACGGTGTGTCTGTCCTCTCGTCTCTGGTGTGAGTCATACCCCCCTGCACACCCGGCCCAACAGGATTAAACCAAGTCGCATGCAGTTACATCCTCGTATACATTTCTGCATTATTTTTCACATTTCAGAGCTTAACGCTGAAAAAGTGTCGCTTTCTTGTCTTATTTTCTGTCAACAGGAGGCTCAGCAGATTAATCATGTTTCCCCATTTAAGTCTACACTTTGCAGCCTGGTTTGCTTTTGTTTCCTTTATCATGAACAAACAGGATTGTGTGTCAGAGGTTTGTGTATTTTTAGCTGCAGTCGCAGCTCGTTGAAGGATTTTTCTGCACGTCAGTGTGGGACACGGCGAGAAAACCTTGTCTGAAACATGGCTTCACTTTGTGTTTAACGTGGTTTATGAAGCTGAAGTTCATGGAAGCAGAAATCCAGGCCGAGTCAGTTCAGAGACGGCGTCCTCACAGCTTTCCGCTGTCGTTCAGAGCTGCAGATTTCTTTTTTCATGTTTGCCTCTTTGCTCTGTTCATGTCAGAATCAGAAACAAACTGCAACTTTCTTGGTGACAAACAGGAGTCATGCAGCGCCGAAGCTCTCTTTGTCATGTAATCACAAGAGAAGCTGTTGTGCAGGATGGAGCATGTAATGGTTAATGGACCCTGCTGATCACTTTTTTAATACGAGCCAGAATCGGATGCACAGCGGCGTGCCTTCGTGCAGCACGTCCCGCAGCGGGCTGCAGCTCTCCACGAGAGTCCAGCAGTGCAGCGTCTCCTGACATGAGACGCTGAGCAGGACGGAAATGCAAGTGCTCTTCTAATTAAAAATGAATATCAGGCAGGACTCTGCCTGTTAGGAGAAAAAGCATCTTGCTCCTCAATAAGCTCTCTGGGTGCAGAGCAGAAGGCCGCGGAGCGTGGATTATGTTTGATTACTGTGGTGGCACAGGAAGAGGAAATAATTTCACACCGAGATGTGAATTTAATTATGCTGTGTGCCTGCAGCCAGCACAGATCATCCCAGGCTGCACCGTGATCTTCATCACTGGGTTGCTTTTCTTTTCTTTTTTTAAAGCCAATAGTTTTTTTTGGAAATGAACACAAAAGTGACGAATTAAAACGTGAAACGCACTAAAGGGCAGACGTGCTCGCTCAGCGGTTAGCATGGCGCTTCCCATCAGAAACTTGCAGTTTTATGAGCTGAGTGTCGACATTACGAGAAAAAATGCTTTATTAAGTTACTGCTAATGCAAACTGAACGTTTCCTGCTGCTGCAGCTTCACATTAAAAGCACTTAACTGTCAAAACAACAGTTGACTTTTATTGTGAACACAGTCACAGGAAATGCAGTGTGTGTCACTCAGCGCTATCGTTCATCACAAATGTGTCTACGAAAGAAGACAGTGGTCATCTTCAGCACTTTGTGACAGTCAGTCACTGTGAAATATGACAGGAAATAATGGTGGAGCAGCTGCAGAGAGCTGATGAAGAGCTGATGGAGACCTGATGAAGAGCTGCAGGCTGCAAACCAGCTTCAGATCTCAGAGATACAACTCCTCCTCTCAGTTTCACTGCGCTCTGCCGTCTGCAGACTCCTGCTGCGTGCGGTCACATCACAGTTGGTCACAGGATGATGGAAAAGGGAAAATTATTGCCTGACTTCTTTATTTATTCTTTATCTTTAATAGTTAGTTTTGCTGCTTTGGTTTCCTCTGGAGTCCAGTGAGCTGCAGGTCAGGTGACGTGGAAAGCTCCTGCAGGCGTGAGGGTGAACGCTTGTCTGCGAGGTTGCCTCCACGTCTCGGCCGACGCGTGCTGGCTTTATGTCTGTATTACGCTGTCGTGGAAACAAGCTGTAAACACAGCACTGACAATTCGCTGCATGAAGCTGATAGTGAACTTGTTTTCAGACACTTGTGTACTTACAGGCTGCAGATTCAGAGCAATAATTACTCATTTGGAGTCGTGTTTGTTCCGATCCAGTGGCTCTAAGCCCAGTTTTCACTCTGCTCTGTTTTGATCTCCACGGCTCCTGAGAAAAACTTGCAGCTGCTTAAATGTTCCACTTTCTCCAGCAGCTCGTCTCTGACTGTGTGTGTCTGCCGTTTGGTGCTGAGCAGGCAGCGAACAGGGTGTATCAGAGCCGCGGCAGCTGCTGGAAACGACGCTGAAACCGTCGAGTCGCGGGTCGGAAAAACAAAACCATTTGAAAGACGGTGAAAAGCTGAGTGGAGCCGCAGAGCGAGGTGATGAATCTCTGTGGGTTCGTCTCTGAGCGACACCTTTCACATCATTTCATCCACTGCAAATATAAAAGTATTGATTGTAGCAGCTTCAGATGTTTGAGTTGTAGAAGGTGAGCTCAGAGGAGGGATAACTGTGCTGCAGCGCAGCCTTAAATCTGTCAGCTCGGCTTTCATTAGCAGCGTGTCCTGACCCAACTTTGAAGAGCAGTGAGAGAATTTTGACAGCAGTCCACTAACAGAATAGAGCTTCTTCCCACGTCCTTCCATCCGTCTTCCAGGCCTCCTCTGCTCCCTCCATCCATCACATCTCCATCGATCTGTTGATAAATCTGCTCATCCATCTGTCCGTCACTCCTCGCCGAGCCGCTGCGATCGAGCCTTTGTTGCATCCTGAGAAGTTTGCCTTTGAAGTGATGCTGCGATGATCCGGCGGCGTCTCCGGTGCCGCGCTGTCGCTCGCTCTGATGTTCCTGCTCGCGCTCTGCAGAGGTCAGCTGTCAATCCAGCAGTGGTGCTGTGATGTCAGGGGATTTCTGCTGATTAGGTCCTCAGTGATGTGTGTTAATAACAGGTTGTTTCAGTCAGGTGACGTCAAATTCAGATGGAGGGCAGGAAGTGAAAACCGCAATGGATGAGATGAAGGGAAGCTCTGACTGAGCTGGTTTAGATGAAATGATGAGAGAAAGGTACAAACAGAGCATCTGATCATATGTTGGATGTGACTCTTACGTGATGAAGACGAGCGATTCTTCAGCTGAACTGACAGATTTGCTGCTGCTGAGTCAGCAGATAAAACAACAATCTGCTCGTTCAGACGTCGTTCTGCTCCAGAAAACAAGTGAAAGCAGACAAAAGTTTAGAGGGAAACAACTTCCTGTCAGCGGCTGGTCCAAAGTGCTCCGGATGACTGACGTTCGGTTTGTTCCAGGGGGCGTAGCTTTTACCCGAGCAGCTAACGTTCAGCGCCGCCGTGCCGAATGTTGACATTTACGTTACGGTTGTTTGCTCGGTTGTTTGCTTGGTTAAGGGCTCGCAAACATCCGCTGAAACGCCACTGAAGATGTGGATCATCTAAAAACAGGGTACGTTATTTCTGTTATTTCCGTTCAGCTGTTTATGTAAAACCGTTAACGCTAAATGTTACAGCAGCTCCACCGTTAGCCGGACCTCCCGACCGCAGACGAAGGTTCACAAGACTTTTTTCAGCATTTTTTGGTCAGTTTCTTGCATCAATCAACACCTTTGGGTACTCGATAGCAGCCGTAAACAACACAAAACATCTGCATTTTGAGTGTGTGTTATAGAGCTTCCTGTACAGAAAATCACTTCCTGCCCTCCACCTGCAGCTCGCGCCAAAAGAGGGACAGAGAGAGATGAAATTATGAACAAACAAAACCAAAAAGAAGAGTAATCGAAGCCAGTTGCTTAAGAATAAAACAACTTTTTGTGCAGTGAAGAGGATTTGTGTGAGTCAAAGGTCGTTTCCACACTTTCCAGTAAATTTGAGTCAATGAGCACGAGGAGGACGAAATACGTGAAGAATCGATAAGCCAACGAATAAATATTTGACTTTAAGAGTTTTACTGGAATGAACGGTCTCCTTGAAAAAACACTTTTCTGGCTGAAAACCATAAAGGTGAAGAGAAAGTTGTTTGGGCGAGCTGCTGCAGAGACGAGCTGCCGCTGCACATAATAACTCAGTCAGCGCTGACACGCAGCATAAAGACTGCTCAGCGTTTGAGTCGACAAACACTGTTCGCATTGATCATAATTCCCCGAGTGTGAAGGCTGCAGGTGTGGAGGAGGAGTTTTATTTGAACTGAATCGAATGACTCGACGCGTTCTGAGCTCTGCAGACTCTCGTGTACCTGAGGGGGCTTTTGAATTATTGAACTGAAGGTAAAGCTTTCCTGTTGCTGGACCACGACCGTCTTCCCTTGTTTCCGGTGCTTTCCTGTACAGCTGCAGTGAGACTGGTGTTTGAGTTTTCACACAAGTTCCAACGTCTGAGGGTAAAAAACATCCTGAATTAGTTGTTTTTTTATGCAAACACATCACATAAACATTTTTGTGGCTCTGAGTTTCCCTTCAGATTTGGTTGTTGTGACAAAAAGACGTTCTGATGCTCTTCCTTCAGCCCTCTACACCCTGATTGGACGATTCAGCCCTTCGTGGTTTACATCCAATGGCAACGCTCAGTGTCAGAGCAGGAGGTAGTGCCTCCTGTGTGTACATGGTGGAAGGTCAGACCAGATCTACGCTTGTGAGGGGGGGTTAACAGGAGCGTCGGTTTGATTTATAGCTTCGTGTTGGATCTCATTGGTTGGTTTCACCCCCACGTCACCTGACGCAGGTCCCTGTGTGTGATCAGGCTGCGTCACGCTGCGATGATGTTCTCCGGTAACCGTCTCCACGTCCTCTCATTTCTTGGTGACACAGCAGCAGACTTGTCTCTGGCTTTGTTGGATGTTTGTCGCTGAGAAAGCAGCAGATTCGTCTCACTCCCAGCAGCCTCAGCTGTCAGACACCTGTAGGGGAACAGGTGACGGTTTCCTTCGTCTTCAGGCACCCAAACTATGTGTTTAGGTTTAGGAAAAGATGACGAAAAACTATGGCTGTCCTAAACGATTATTTTTCTCTTGATTAATCTATCGATTATTTCTTTGATTAATCGATTGGTCAAGTGATTAATTTTTTGCCTAATCTATCGATTATTTTTTTGGTTTGACGATTATTAAATTCCAAGAACGCTTCTGAACACTTTTCTTATTTAAATACTTTATTTATTCATTTATATTTGCAAACCCAACAAAGTTTCAAGTATTGAAAAGCAAAAAAACTTTGTTGATGTTCACGTTGAGGACACTTTGTGAGCACAGATGCTGCTTCTGGTGTGCATCCCTCTTCAAAATCTTTTTTTTTGGAGGGAAAAACTGCCACATCAGTTTGCCTTAACCTGAACAATAGACACATAAAGCAGAGTGCACATTGAAATATTAGGACAGTGATTTTGGAAAGGCACATTTTATATATTAGTGCAGTCACAGACTATACTAAGCAGACCGGTGTTTCCTCTTGGATTGCAGGACATCACCCCCAGTTAAACCGGATCTGGCATGCTGTGCTGCGCCCAGGGTCTGCTGCTACAGAGAGTACAAACAAAAACAGATAACACATGTTTATATCTATGGATACATAAAGCAGCAGAACCAGTAAAAGTACCTATTAGTACACAATTTGACTGGAGTGAAACGTGTCAGCTCCACTACATAATGAACAAAGCTGAAATACTGTTAATGGGTTAAGTTGAAACAACGGTCTGGTAACATTCTGTTAACGCACGTTACGTCAACGTTGCAAAACCAACTCATTCATGCTACCATGTTACCGTGAATTTACGTTAGTTAGTTAGTTGGTTAGTCAGTTAGTCAGTCAGTTAGTTAGTTAGTTAGTTAGTTGGTTAGTTGGACGTACGATTCTCCAGCCTTCTGCTTTCTGTCGTCCTCCAGCAGCACACCTGGATGTCGCCGCTTCAGGTGCTCATTCACAGCTGTGGTGCTGCTGTGGTACGCCATCCCAGCTTTGCAAATGATGTTTAGTGGTATCACTTCTGCCTCCTCTCCATCCGAGACGTTAGAACGTCGAGACTCCGCCATGTGGTTTTTGAACGTAAAGTGTGTTTGCGTAAATTGCGTAATCGACGGCATGTTGTACGCGTCGACGTATTTACGTAATCGATTAGGTCGATTAATCGGGAGAGTACTATTAAAAACGTGACGTAACTTAAGTCTGTTGTATGAGGTACAATAGGCAACGTTGGCTCTCACAGGACGTGGACAGCAGTCTCTGTCCACCTTCCTCCACATGTGGACTTTCTTGCTTTTTATACTACATCACCTGACGTCCTCCTCTGCTCCCGTCATGACCATCTGACCAGCACGGCTGGGGGGGGGGGTGTCTCAACATACAACTATAAATCAAGCTTTAGGGTGTGAAGGTCGGGGTGGAGGTCTGTGGAGCGTCAGAGTTCACCTCCCGTCACTGACCAGCAGTAAATATTTGCCTTTTTATGAACCATAACTGTGATTTATTCCTAACCATAACCACACCACAGGACACTGCAGAGAGCGAGCGCTTCAGAAATGTTGGTACTGGACTGAATCCAGTATTGACTGCTGGGTTTTCCTGCCTGTGCCTGAGTCTTATCTGTCGGTCGGTTTGGTGCTTTTTACTCATAAACGATGAAAATGTCAATAACAGTCAATTTTCTTTCTTCTCACATCTGTCGGTGTATCAGTTTAAAGACAGTATCAGCTGATAAAACTGTCAGACTTTACATCATCTGTATCCTGGCAGTCATTGATCGCTGCGTCTTCCAGCACGTGTGTGTGTGTGTGTGTGTGTGTGTGTGTGTGTGTGTGTGTGTGTGTGTGTGTGTGTGTGTGTGTGTGTGTGTGTGTGTGTGTGTGTGTGTGAGACAGCATGATGTGTGGAGTGTTATTTGACACTACAGACATGAGGTCATAGCTATGAGCCCATCAGTCCCACCTGAGCATTCTTCAAAAGGGTTTCGCATTACATAAATGTGTGTGTGCATGTGTGTATGTGCATGTGTGTGTGTGTGTGTTGATGTCCTTTAGAATTTGAGAGTATGCATCCATCCACTCTCCTCCTCTTACCCGGCCCGGGCGGTTGTGGCTGCAGGCTGAGACATTTGTGTCTCCAGCAGTGTCTCCAGCTCCACCTTCCTGAACCAGAGGAGATCAGTCGTCTCTCCAGCGTGTCCTGTGTAGTGTAGTGTAGTGTAGTGTTGTGTAGTGTAGTGTTGTGTAGTGTAGTGTAGTGTTGTGTAGTGTAGTGTGTAGTTCACACTGCCTGGTCCAAATGACACATTTGTGTCTGTTCACGTCTTTTCTTTGACTTTGTTTTTGCCCCACGTGAAAAATTTGCATCATGTTATCATTAAACGTGGCGTAAGAGTGAGTCCAGACAGAAGAAAGTCCTTTCAGCTTCATCTTTTGGTAACAACCCAAAGCTCGTGACCGAAGATGAGGGTTGGGACGAAGATGGACTGGTTAATCAGACGCTTTGTTTGCCTGTTTAGCTCCGTCTTCACCTCAACGACTGCCTGACTGCTGCTGCTGCGTCGGTCATCCTCGACTAATCAGATCATCTGTTTCTGTAAATTAATGTCCAGCGTTGTGGTGCTGCTCCACCCGACCGTGGCTCCAGCTGCGGCTTGATTAGTCAATCAGTCACATTGTCTGTAACGTCTGAAAATAGAGAAAATGTCCGTCANACACATGAACGCAGCAGGAACATGGATGAACACATGAACGCAGCAGGAACATGGATGCACAGACAGCAGAGAGAAACACTGACAGGAACACTTCACTCACACCTCGAGCTTACTTTGATCATTTAAGTACATTTTGCTGATAATACTGCGTGTCGGGATTTGAATGCAGGACTTTTTGAGGTAAAGGATGTGAACGCTCACCCACAGGCTGTGTGAAACTCTCAAACCCGCGGGACAAACTCCTGAACTGCTTTGTCATCAAGTTAAAAACAGGCCTGTTATTTTGGGTTTCTGAAAAGTTTGACATTTTCGAGACAGACGCGGCAACAATATGCCATTCGGCAGATGCTTTTATCCAAAGTGCCTCACAGCAACATGGCTGCATACATTTGAAGCTTGGATTGGCCCAGTGGGAGCTGAACCCTTCACCCCTCGGTGCGTTAGTGCTCTGTTACCACAGTTCGCGGTCGGCATTCCTACAGATTCGGCTTTTAGTCTCAAATCAGCAATCTTCAGCTCAGCTGTCGGGGAAAAAATGGAAAAGTTGATGAAGATAATTGCATAGCTGCAGCTAGAATGTAACGAGGCCGTGGTTTCAGTGGAAAATGAACGGCCGTTCTTAAAATGCTTCAGATGTTCTTGGCGTTCTTGTGTCCATCAGATCAAATGAAAACGTCTGCAGAGCTTCACAGAAGTGACGCGCCGCTCCGAGCGAGACGCCAGGAAGCCAGAAATCAAACCTCCGGTCGAGCTTGTACAGTCTCTGCAGATGCCCCCCCGAGCCGCAACGCTCGCATTCAAGTGACAGATGAGAAACAATGAGAGGAGGCAGGAGCGTGAGGAAGAGCGTGAGGAAGAGCGTGAGGAAGCTTTTCTGAACATCTGTGACAAAGGCGCTGAGGGCCTGTTGTTGTGTCGCTGCAGAGCGAAGATGAGAAGATGAAGAGTGTGGTGTGTGAAGCCAGAGCTCTTCGGTTCAGGTTGAAGGTCGTGGGTTCAGGTGAATGCTAACGCCGCTTTGAGCTTCAGGTCACCGCAGACTTTGCTCTTCACCGTGGAAGGAAAACAAGTCGAAAACGCTGTCAGGAAACGTTTAATCGACGTGTTCAGCCGCCTTCAGCCCAACAGCTTTGACCAGTAAGGTAGAGCTGTGTGAAGCCTGACAGACGAAGGCCAGGGAAGAAGAAACCCACAGATCACCTGCTGCACTCCTTCCTGCTGCTGGTTTAGCCAATAGAGAACCTCCTGGTTCTGCTGCAAATGTAAGAAAACCTCATTCAAAAGCCCACGGACATTTCTAACAATACAAATGACTGAAAAGATTTTTTTTTTAAACAAAGAAACGTTTGTTGGCCATTTCAATATTTAACCACCTCAAACAAACACCATTTCCCATAATCCTTCAACCACGGTTGATCAAACAGGACGAATCGAGCTAAAAACTCTTTCAGTGGACATTCTGTCTGTGGATGAAACACGTTGATGATGACATCATTAAGGTCGCTGCCACGCCTGAGCTGTGTGGTCCGCTTTTCGTTTCCTCGGACAGTCCGCTGCGTTCGGGCAGGCGTGAAAACGACCTCAGACGCTGGGCGGTTTCTTTGGGAGTTTTCGAGGCTAACGGTTTCATTTCTGATGGACTTTGTTAAAGTGACGAAGGTTTCAGCCTCTGGACGGCAGCTGGATTCAGATTTGTCAGAAAAAATGAAAAGTAAATGAACGGATGACAGAAAGGCAGACAGGAAGTGACGTTATGACTTCTGAGCACGCAGAAATAACTGCAGACGCTCTGCACGGGCAGGAAAACCCAGCAGAGGTTCTCTGATTTCATTCATTAATCAAATCGCTTTGGTTTCTTCTGTGGAATCTTGTTATTGGACGAGACTGAGCGAGGACACAGAGTCCAGAGTGAGTCACTTCCCTTTTCTGTGGGATCAGATCGGACTGTTTTTCCTGAGGCGAGAACTGAACCGAACTGAGGTTCAGATTTTATTCTACACTGTATTCATACTTTCTACTTCATGTTACTTTATTCTCTGATTACAATTCAAATTCATTTTTACTCTTTTTGTGTCAGATTTTACTGACTATATATAAAATATTTAGATAAATATTCGATGACTCACTGTTATAAACTACCCAACAGTACATGCAGTACAGTATATTATACTGTGTTATAGAGTATATTATACTGTGTTATAGAGTATATTAGCTCCTCCCTCCATACGTGGACTTTCTTGCTCTTTTTTCTACGTCACTGGACTTCATCCTGTCATAATTACTGCGACCACTAGAGGTCGCTGCTCCTCACGCCTGAACGCTACAGTGACTAAAAACCCAGTGAGATCATTTATCATAGAAACATCTAATTTTTCTGCTTTGTGAGTACTTTGACTCTTCAAAGATGAGCTACTTAAAGTACCTTGCGTTTCTTTATGTTGCTCTTTCTTCTTGATTTCTTTTTTCTGCCATTTGTAATTCTTTAATTTTTGAATGACGTCTTTCAGTAGTTCCAAAAAAAGTTTCAAATTTGATCATTGATTAATAATTTCAAACAAAGTAAACTTTATTAAAATAAATGAACTTTCCGTTTCCAGCTCTGGAAATGTTCGACTGGCGTCTTTCACTGTTATCTGACATCTTACAGGACAAAAAGTGAACTGATTTATCGAGACAATAACCAACAAATATCAATGATTTGGAAACGAGTAAGATGAAGATACATTTCCAGTTTGTGCCGTGCTCAGTGTTTACTGCACCTGTTCACCGCTTCTGGGTCAGTTTTTTTCTGCATCTTCTCAATAGAAACCAACAGCTTGACGTGTTTTCACAAACCGATGTGAGGAAACATTCGGAGATAAACGGCCCAGTTATCAGGCCGAGCGCAGCGTTTGGACGGGGACGCGCCCGGCGGGCTGCACCCGGCGGGCTGCACCCGCTGCACTCACGCTGAGAGACGGTAAATAGTTTAGCAGGAGGAGATGAGGTCTATTTTTATCGCAGCAGACAGACGGAGGAGACGCAGCGGCAGGCGGACGCACAGGTTGAAGCATCCGAGAGAGACAGACGGGCAGGTGGACTGACGGACAGGTGGACGCAGATGCAAACGGACAAGCTGCAGACAGAAAACGGACTCGAAGCTTTTCCACTGAGCGAGAGGAATTTCAGCCCTCGCTGCACATTTGGCCTCTTAAAGGACGAACGTTGTTTAAAACATCAGAATATTTCCAAACAGGCTCAGATCAGCAGGACAGATGTGGACAGATGTGGACAGATGTGGACAGATGTGGACAGACAGCAAAATACAGATTCATTCAAACTGTCTTTAAATGTCCAGGCTCATGTTGTGACAGCGCTGTGGTTGAACTGGTTGAGGGAGAAAAAACTCCTCGTTAGATCATGTTTGGCTTAAAATACCTGTTTTACTCAGCACAAACAGCCCACAGCACCTCCTCCTCCTCCTCCTCCTCCTCCTCCTCCTGCTGAGCTCATGTACTGAACCACGTCACTCTGACTCCTGCCGTGGAATCGTCGATGTGATACGTGTGAAGGTATCTGACATGTATGAAACCAGCCTGTAGAGCTGAATCCATCAATTGATTAACCAAAAAAAATACATTCTTAAAAGTAACTTTTTTAATAATCAATCATTTGTTTCTGTCATTTTTAAGCGGCTGTGACCTTTTGCGAGGATTTGCCGTTTTTCTTTGTCTTGAATTTAAATCTTTGATCAACAGTTTTTATCACCTTTGACCTTTAGTTGCAGCTGTAAACGCTTCTGTGTGTCAGCTCTCCTCTTCCATCCAGTCTGAACGTCTCCAGCTGTTTCCTTCATGCAGGGCAGATCTCTGAAAGCTTCGTGAGACCATCCGGCAGCATCCATGATGTTTGCTGATGAATCCATCCTTGAAGTGTCCTTCTGTGGCTGGAGCTGCTGAGGAGCCGTCCCTGACATTTATTTAATGACTGAGTAACAAGTCGCTGCAGATTTAGATGAATAAAAATAAATCAACTCATAAATTATCCAGCAGTATGTAAAGTTTACCTGCTGCACCAAAGTGATGAACACATTAATACAACACTTATAATCCAGTGATATAATTAATCATAATATTACTGTGAAATAATTCTGGATTTGACTTCTGGTACTTCAAGTATATTTTGAACATTACGAGTATCCTTATCCTGCAGTACTGCTACTTTTACTTCAGTAGGACCTGAGTACTCCCTCCTCCAGCGCCACGTTCATCCACTCACACGTATTCAGAGCTGCGTGGTGCGTTCACTGTCCTCTGCTGCTCCTCCAACAGCCTGTAAGACCGAGCAGATCGTCCGTCAGTGACACACCGAGCGTGTCCTCGTGAAGACCGTGTCCTCTGAAACCTTTGACTCAATCACAAAAACTCCTCCGTGTCTGGACTCTTCGTGGGGGGGCGGAGCGTAGCAGCAGCTCCACCCCCCGCCCCCCCACCCCGCTGGCTGATGTGTATTAATGTCGTGTTTCTCACCCCACCTCTCCGGCTCCCTGTCACCTCTGATATCTGTTGTTTTAATTATTTGGAGCAGCACAAGCTTTCCGGCCGGTTTCCTGTGTTTTGTCTTGTGGTAATTTGTCCATATTGATCTGTGGGAGGAACCAATCGCAGCGCGGCGGCGTCCTGAGTGACGCCGTGCAGGTAATACTCAACCCTGCTGCTTTCACACCGTCACAGAGCTTCTGTCGGCTGACTCAGCTCAATATGATTTACAACAGCTAACTACTAAAGGTGTTCCTACCATGCTGTTCTTCTATTGGCTAAATGGATTAAACTGGTTTTACTGGAAAAGCACATGGAGAAAATATCTCTGAATGTGCTGAAATCAAACTTTTCATGATGGTTTTTATGGATTTTTAACACCAAATATCTGGAGAGGACGTCCAGGAAGCGTCCAGTGCTGACAGGACGGTGTCTAAACCAGCTGGAGACATCTGTGGTTTCATCACAGCAGCGGTGTGAGGACGCTGCGCAGGAGACGTCCTCACTTTGTCCCCAGCGTTTCAAAGCTCAGCCTTCATCTCTCGTCTTCCTCACGTCTTCTTTCAAAAAGGCACACGAGCTTCATCTTCTCCGGACGATTCCATCATGTCAGCCAGCTGAGCGCGCGATGACTCAGCAGAAAGTGACCGTTGACCCCTGAATAATCGCCGGCGCTGCTTCAGGCTCGATAAATAAAAACGTAGTTAAAATTCTGAAGCGCCCTTCGCCCGCCTGCCTCCCCCACGCGCTGCACACTGACAGCGTCCTGCTCCATAAGCATGGAAACTCATTTTGTGAGGTCAGCAAAAGCAAAACACAGGAGCACAGAGAGCAGCCTGTGCGACGAGCTCCTTTTTTCACGTGCTTTATTTTACTTAGATTTATACTTTGTTGGTCGTCGTCCTCAGAGGCCTGCAGGGGCTTTCTGAAGTTCAGCCGCACAGCCAACGCCGCATCCCACCGGCAGGAACATTACCCATCATGCTCCAGTCATCAGGACTCACTGCACTCGCAGCCTTCATGCAAGTGAAATGATCTGAAGCCTCAAAGCAAAGTTCAGTATTTAATTGGAAACACTTTGCTCTTCGTGCTGCACCTCCTGTGTGTGACCATGCATTTTGACGTACGTGTCTTTCTGTGGACAGGCGTCCACGTGCATTGAATGATGCTAAATAACTTTACAGACCTTCAGTGTCATCTCGTTTGACAGCTGATCTTAGCTGCATTCACACACGTTGCAGGAATCATAAAAGCTGTTTTGCTTCGTTTACTTCAAAGTTCTGTGTTTTTACTGGATGTGCAGTAGAAGAAGAAGAAGAAGCACAAACATGGAGGGACTGAGGGGGCTGTTGTGTCCAGCCTGTCCCTTTGCTGTCCTCATTGAAGGTGTGATTATTGAGCTGTGAATGAGCTCTAAGAAAATCCTCAGACTCCAGATTCAGGACAGAAATTTGATGGTTTGATTTATTGCGGTTGGTCATTTCGTCCTGCGGGGGAGCAAAACGCTCCTCCTCTCTGCTCCTCTCTGCTCCTCTCTGCTCCTCCCTGCTCCTCTCTGGATCTTTGTGTTTCTCGGGTGCTTTGTTCGTGAGGCGGTGACTGAGAGGTGTGTCTCTGTGGTGTCTCAAACTCTCAGAGCATCCAATGAATCACTGCCCACCAGCCGAGAGGAGCCATTTTCTTCAGGTATGAATATTAATTAAACGTTCAGTAAGAGAAACATAAATCACTGGTTTTATCTGCTCTGTGATTGATGTGACTGCACTCATGCTGTATGAGAGTGTGTGTGTGTGTGTGTGTGTGTGTGTGTGTGTGTGTGTGTGTGTGTGTGTGTGTGTGTGNGTGTGTGTGTGTGTGTGTGTGTGTGTGTGTGTGTGTGTGTGTGTGTGTGTGTGTGTGCAGAGCTTTGATGGCACTGTAGTAATTGTTGTATAATAGCAGCTGGTGAATTATTTAATTCAGGCTGCTTCCTCTGAGCCAGCAGCAGCTGGCCCACTCGTCAGCAGAGTGCACACACACACACACACACACACACACACACACACACACACACACACACACACACACACACACAGTCATGTTTGCATCACTTCAGAGGACACTACATTGATTTACATTCATTTCTGGACCTGAACACCAACCCGAACCCCCCCAGTCTTCACCTTAAAATGTGATGGTTTTCATTATGGGGACTTTTCCCTGTTCTGTCCCAGTGAGGAAGACGAGTCCTCACAATGTGACCAAATAATGTCCTCACACTCACACACACACACACTCAAACACTGGCACACACAAGGATGAAAGGATGCACACATATCCAGTGACGCACAACGACATACACGTGGATGCACTCACTCACACACACACTTTCATATACATATACACACACACACTCACACATACTGACTAATGCAGTATCAAGGTCCTTTGAGACTTCATTGCAGAGAGTGCTTTTGTGTGTGTGAGTGTGTGTTTTGTGTGTGTGAGTGTGTGTGTGTGTGTGTGCGCAGCGGGGCACACTCACAGTAAATAGATCAGAGCGTCTTCGGCTGCACTTCTCTGGAGTCTTTTCTGCTTTCTGTCAGTTGTTGAAGTGAAGCACTGACAGTCGGCACCGTCAGTGTTTACTGTATGAAATGAAGGAGACGTCCACGAGACCTGAGGAACGAGGAAGTCTCCGCGCTCTTTGGGCTGCTTTAGCGTGTGATCTTTGTCTTTTTCGTGCCTCGACAGTCGCGGTCAAGTTGTTTTGTTGGTTCCAGATTTAGAGCTTTTAATTGGGTTGTACACAGTCGGCCTCCTCTGGGCTCGTGGAGCACGCGGCGCGTTTACACTCGGGATTAAAAGCAGATTATGATCCCAATCTGAATAAATTCACTAAACGCCGGAGTTAGAGACTCTGTGCAGCAGATCCCTGCGATGGAAGCAGTTAGTTCAGTGTGTCCTGCAGAGGACATCGAGGTACTGCAGGTACACAGAAATACTTCAAGGTACATCAGCACAGTCTGGAGCTGACAGTGAGATGAGTGGACAGGTGAAGGTCGACTGCGACGTGGAAGTTACTCTGAAGCTGATTATGGCCCGTGGTGAAATGTAACTAAGTACATTTACTCAAGTACTGTTAAGTAAGTACACATTAGAGGTACTCAGGTACTCAGATTGAATTCATAACCTCAGTTTCTTTTTGTTCTGAAGCTGAACTTTTATTTTAACATTTATTTTTCAGCCTTTTTTGACTGAGGATGCTCGATTATGGGTTTTATTCCCTCACACTTGTCTGTCAGGAGGGAGGTTCAGGCGGGGAACGTTTTCCTCTGGGGGGGGGGTGACAGGTGACGGGTGGATCCCTCAGCTCTGGTAACCTCCCTGCGCCCGTCATGGTGGTTAGTCAGACGTCCATGTTGGAGCTGAGTGCCGGTCGCTGGGCCGGGAGAAGCTGGCACTCTGAAATATTAATGAGCGACTGGAGAGAAGGACTCAGCCTCCCCCTCGTTATCTCCCCCCTCCCTCCTTTCTCTCTGCTGCTGCTTCTCTCTTCACCTCCCCTCTCTGTCTTTCTGGCCTCCCTCCTCTTCATTAACCCCCCCCCCAGCAGGGTTGTGAGATTGTGTCATGTCACGTTAAAGAGACAGGCGCGCTGCAAAGTGAAGACACGACAAATCAGACTGGTGTGAGGAAACTTGTGGATTCAGCATCGATTTTCAGACCAGCGTGAATCACATCCTCAGGAGTCGCTCCCTCTTCATCCTTTCATCTCAGTTTCCCTCCCCGGCCTGTTTTCATCCCCTTCGTCACCCTCTGTTCCCTCCTTCCTCTTGTTCTGCCTCGCAGGAGATTTCCTCTACAGAGACTGACTTCATGTTTCAGCCTCCTCTCTGTTGACACCTTCATATACTGTCCAGACAAAGCTGAGACAAGCTAGCAGCCCTCTCTGCAACAGCTCCCATAATTCAGCTCTCTGCGTGTGAACAGGAAGTATGTTGTTGCCACGTTTTGTTTACATTTTGGCAAATGTAAAACTATTAAAAGTGCAATAAACGAGCTTGTAGCAGCTCCTGCTTCCTGTCAGTGCATCACTTGAAGAACTTAAAGACATCACGTCTCTGTCTTCTTCTATGATGCACAGCAGCTTTATGGACGTTGTCTTCTTTCAGGTTAAGTGAACCTAAAATCACGTGTATCGTGTCTCTGTGTTGACTTCATGATCATTTTGGTGCAAACTGCAGCCGTCGCAGCGTTTAAAGCTCCTTCATCTCCTTCATGAGCCGCCGCTCAGATCAGCGGCGTCTCTCCGTTCTGTCTCTCTGCAGCCTCTTTCAGACGTGGAAGACGTCCACACTCGCTTCATTAAGCTGGTAACCTGATGGCTTTTCGTCCTTCTCACGCAGATGTTTTTGCCAAAATGCTCGTGTTTAATTTCTAAGCTGGTGCACAAGAAGGAGCTCAGCTGGAGAACAGCGGCGTGTTACAGCCTTGAATGAAGCTTTTTCTGTCCTCTCGCCTCCGTTTCTCACAGCAAACCCCCAAACACACTTTCTCCTCACTGTCATCAGTTGAGGAAGGAGGGAAGCAGGTTATTGTTGTGGTAACATGAAGGTTTTTATGATGACTTTTATTCATGTGTTGAATAGAAAGGTTTGCTTCCTGGAAACAGAAAAGTCTTCATCTTAACGTATCATCGTGGAGTTCACGTCGATGGCAGAAAACTGACACATCTGTGTTTCCATCGGTTCATTTGTCTGAACGACCTGCTGGGAAAATGGCAGGTGATCCAGCCCAGCAGGCACCGTTTGTACCTGCCTTCATGTCCCCATCAAAGGTTAAATGAATAAATGAACTGAACCTTTCCTCCACTCCGACACCAGCCCCTGACGTAGGTATTCGTTTCAGCTCTTCAGTGAACGAGCGTCTTTCTCTCTGTCGTTACAAAGTGGTTGGAGTGTAGTTTATCAGCCGAAGTTTGAGTTTGTCATGGATTCAAACTGTTTCGTACTGATCGTACTCAGCTCCTCGTGCTCTTCCTCTTTCAGACGTGGCTGAAGAACTACGGCTACCTGCTGCCTCACGACGTCCGCACGTCAGACCTGCGGCAGGAGAAAGCCATGCAGTCCGCCGTGGCCGCCATGCAGCGCTTCTACGGCATCCCAGTGACGGGAATACTGGACGAGACGACCATCGAGTGAGTGAGCGAGGCGGTGTGTGTGCGTGTGTGTGTGTGTGTGTGTGTGTGTGTTGAAGATAAGCCTTTAACTCTTAATTTTAGATCCCAGCACTCTCCCAGTCATTTGAATTCAGGTGAAACGGTTCCAGACTCTCAGCAGAAGGTGTGATGGTGAGAAGTGATGAATCATCCTTTCACCAAACAGAAAATGTAAAAATATAAACGGCCTCGTTTCGTTTTGGTAAACTGTAGGTGTGAACGACCAGCTGTCGTCGGACGTACAGAAATGTATGTTCCAGCCTTCAGAAGATTGCAGCTGTGATGTGACAGATTGAAACCCGTCCAGCGGATGTTCAGAGACAGAAGGACGGACGTACTCAGCAGAGTTTCCCTCAACGTTAGCTGAGCTATATGAACACACTGTGCGTGTGTGCGTGTGTGTGTGCGTGTGTGTGTGGAGGCTGCGGGATCAGGAAAGTTTCAGCGCCTTCAGACAGATGGTGAACTTTAAAGGTGGTGTTGTGTTCAGGTGGATGAGGCGACCTCGCTGCGGCGTCCCCGACCATCCTCACACTAGCCGGCGGCAGAGGAACAAACGCTACGCGCTGACGGGGCAGAAGTGGAGGGACAAAAAGATCTCCTACAGGTATCTGTCTGTCCAGCTGTCCATCCGTCTGTCTGTATGTCTCACTGTCTGTCTGTCCATCATCCATCCGATCAACCATCCATCCCTCCATACGTCCGTCCATCTGTCTGTCCATCTGTCAGTCCATCCATCATTCATCCATCCGTCCATCTCTCTTCTCTCTTTTGTCTTTTTCTGTTATGTCTTCCTCTGTATTTGTCTTCCTTGTCTCCCTTCCTTCATCACTTCTCCCACATTTTGTTTTTTCTTTCTCCATCCTCCTCTTTGTCCATGATTCTCTCTCTCTCTCTCTCTCTCTCAGCTCAGCCTAATGTAAATTAGCTCCGTCCCACAGGACCCTGAATGCATCTCGTATCCCTGCATTACATTCACCCACTCGTCTCTCTCTCTCTCTTCTTTCCTCCTCTCTCTCCGCCTCTTTCCATTGTCTTCTTCGGTCTACATGCGGTGAAACTCCGGCGTGTGATGCGGCGGTCCGGGCGGCGGCTCAGCCGTGTAATATAGGTCTAATGCAGATTAGAGTCGTCCCACGAGATGCTGAACACATCCCAGCTCCCATTGTTGCTTCTGCCCACTTTATCCTCTCCTGCCTTCCCTCTCTCTCTTCCTCTCGTCCTCTTTTTTTCTCCCACTCTCCCCTCTCCAAATTGAAAATAAGCTCTCGTGTCGACGATCACATGCAAACGTCACAACCGTTTCCACTGCAGGAGCTTCACCATCTGTAGTTTAAGGTGGAGCCATGAGTTGCTGAACCTAAGACTTAAGGTACCTTCAGGGGAAAAGATGCAACAGCTCAGCATTAATTCTGTTGTTTTTTTGTTGTTAGTGAGATGTTGTATCAGTGAAGCAGCAGGTCAACGCAGCCAAATGCTGCACAGCTGTTTTATTTTCCCCTGAAGGCAGAAGCTGCTTCCTGCAGTCTGACATTTAAATGCATCGCGTCTAAACCTTAAAGCAAATCAACATTTCAACATTTCGACGCTTCCTCCATCGTCGTCCGTCTCACCACTGACCGCCAAAACAGACACAAGAACGACACCGTTTGTCCAGGTGTCAGAGGTCGTGATGCCTTCAGTGTCGTCTGTCTGAGACGCTCTGGTTTGTCAAGCCAAAAAGCCTTTTTCTGAAAATGTTAAACTCTTAAATTCAGGGATTAAACGTTTATCTCTCTCTCTCTCTCTTTCATCTTACTCACTAAAAATGTTCTTTTTCTTTCTCTTTGTTTAGTTTTTTATTCTTTCCTTTATTACATGCTGTTTCTTGCTCTACAGTGAGTTTCGGATCTCCTCTGCTGTCTGAACTGCCTCCATGAAGCCTTTTTTATGGACAGATTTCAGCCTCTTTTCATCCTCCTCTCTCGCTCTCTCGCTCCTGCTTTCATCCCGCCTCTCCTCCTTTTCCTCCACACCACCCCACTCGGAGCTTTATGGGTCTAATGTAAATTACGCCACTCCCACGAGACACTGAAGGCATCGTGGCTCTCCTGCATTACAGCTGGCCTCCACAGCGTTACATAAAACCCACAGTGTGAGATCACGGCGATCCGGTTACGTCTTACTGTATCTGAGTCTCCTCGGCCTCGTCCTTCTGTTTCACCTCCTATCAGCTGTCACGCTCCTGCTCTGCAGCCCTTCACTGTTCAGCATTAATGACAAGAGTCTGTATTGACGTGTCAGCTGTAAACATCTAAAGATATTCCTCTGACTGGTGAATATTGAAGTACTTTAACTGGTCAAAGAAATAAAGTGTCCTCCTCGTGTCGGTCTTCACACACCTCACCTCCTCTGATGGTCAGTGAGAGAAACAACATGAGCCAGAACAGAAGTGATGAGAGCTTGTTTATGCTTAAAGCTGCTGATTCCCTGAAAGAACCAGGAGTTATTGGGTTATTCTCCCAAAGCTTTTACTTGAGGGTCAAATTAAATTAGATTGAAGAGCGAAGTGACACTGGATCACTGGAACTCTGCTGCAGAAGAACTCAAGACTCATCATCAGATGAACCAGAAACCAGAAACACCAACTTATGGATATTTTTTGCCCAATAATGACATAAAAAACTGAGTGAAGACAGACCACCGTCCCACTTCTGTCTCAAAGACTCTTTCCATACTCAGGGCGACAGTATTATCCTGCATGTCAGCAGCATATTGGCTCTTTATTAGCTGTTAGAAAACACGTATTAATACCTTTTTCTGCATGATACTACTACTTCAGTAAGTAAAGAAGTATTATTATTATGATCTTAATAACCTCAACTTTAACCTTTAATAACCCAAACCCCAGAATAAGACATTAATAAGTGCTTTATGAAGCCCAATAAAGAGACAATATGCTGCTAATATGCAGCTAGTAAATGGTGAATATGTGCACCTTAACATGAAGTTTTCTCTGGAACTGGCGTCAGTGTAATTAACACGGCCTGTGACATCATAACCAGGAAGTGATCATACCTCTGAAGGAGGGTCAACCCTGTCAAGTGTTAAATCATATGACAGCACCAGCAGAAAGAGTGTTTTTAACCATGTTTTGCTCTTTGATGCAGAGCAAAACAGACATCCAGCCCACTTCCAGGCTCACATATGGGACAGACGGGACTGAACAGCCAGCTGAGGCCCTGAGTGTCTGTGTGCGTCCGTCATGTCCTGCTTTGAAACAAAGAGCAATGAGGTTCAGGCCGCGTGTCCGTCGCTCACTCAGATTCTGTAGAAACCGGTGATTTTAAAGGGTATTGATGAGCTCAGTCGGGATGATTTTCCTCCCTGCTCTGAACAGCAGTTCTGAAGCAGCGTGCTGACACGACACCGACTGCAATGCAAACAGACGCGTTCGGAGGAATTTTAGGGCTGTCGGCAGCTGTAAATTATCACCCGCTGCTCGACGCCGTCGCTGCAGGATTATGCAACCGTGCATCTCCGACTGAAAACTTCCTCTGATGCCGCAGGACAGGGAGGCGAGTCTTAAAAACAGAAGGGGAGAGAGCGAAGGGAGCGGGTAAAGAAGAGAGACAATCGCAAGAAAGACGCTTCACTTTGATGTCGAGGCTTCGGCTGAAACTTTCCTGCCAGCGAAGCACATTTGATTGAAAGTGAGTTGAAAGGAGCTGAAACAAAAGGAGAACATCTGCATCAGTCGCTGCTCTGACTGGAGGTCCTCTGTGGATGTGTGCGTTTCCAGCGGATGGAGGTGGAGAATCGCAGATTTGTCTCATCTATTTTTAGCCATGCTAGCGGCGTGGCTCCAGGGATGCTAACGTCTTTCTGTCCACTTTGGTTCACACTGAAATATCTTAAAAACTGTGGGTGGAGTTTGCAGACTTTCACGTCTCCTGAATTTTCGTCTGTTTTTACGTGCGTTTTCAGTCGAAACACCAAAAATGAGAAAAAAATTACCAGAAAGTTTTTGCGCTCGGCTGAGGTGGACAGGTTTTAGTGAGTAGGTTGTTTGCAGATGACAGGTTTCCACTTCCTGCCCTCCATCTGAATTTTATGTCACATGACTGCAAACAAGCTTTGCCTCATCACGCTGTGACGTAAACATCCATTGAAGAGATGAGAAACGGCGTCAGAGTGGAGCAACGAGGAGACGGTGATGTTCATCAAATTTCGACACGAAACAACACAAATGCCACTTTTGGAAGGAAACCCAGCTGATGACGTCTGTGTTTTTGGGTGAAGGTATCAGGATGAACTCTGATAAACCTGATGATGCCTGAACTTTCCTTCGAGCGCCACCATCAACTCAAAACTGGACTTTGGACTACAGCTGTGTAACTAGGCTGTAGCATTTAGAGCTAACTAGCAAGCGTTGACATGCTAACAGGCTAAACTAGGATGGTAAGTCAGTATGTCAGCAGTGTCATTGTGCTTCAGTCCAGAGCTGCCGGCATGGCGGGCTGTTCCTCACCGCTCACATGGTTGGAGCCTCTTTAATTCTCAAAGTCAAACGCTCGCTCGCTCGCTCGCTCGCTCGTTTGCTCCGTTTGACGCCGCTCGTTTTCATCCCCAGCAGAACATTTTGTTATTGAAATGCATCGGGTGTGTGTGGCTNGTGTGTGTGTGTGTGTGTGTGTGTGTGTGTGTGTGTGTGTGTGTGTGTGTGTGTGTGTGTGTGTGTGTGTGTGTGTGTGTGTGTGTGACAGTACGCCATCTGTGTGTTTTGGCCACAGGTCATTTGGCCAGCTTCACTGCCGTAACGTTCCACACCATTTACTCAAATCAGACAACTGCTACCTAGCTGTCTGCCTGGCACACACACACACACACACACACACACACACACACACACACACACACACACACACACACACAGGGCCTCAGGGTGGCGAGTTGGATTTATAGATAGATTTTTTGAAGGGATTTGCATGCAGACGGTTATGAATGCAGTAAAAATTGAACCCACACGTCCTCATGTCCGCAGTCAGCAAACACATTTCATGTTCAGAAACAAACAAACCTCAAAGTCTCAAAGTGTGTGTGCAGAAAATGATTGAACATCCATCAATCGCACTTTCCAAAAATGGCTGCAGAAGATTTTGAGATATTATCTCAAAGGCTTCAGTTTTCTCTCACCGTTCAGCTGCTACAGGTTGTTTACGCGGAGACTCGCTGCACGACAAACAGCCCGTCACAAAAGTCAAATAAAAAGGCTTAAACAAGAGTCAGTGTGGCTCCTGAAGACGAGCTGAGACAGCACAGACTCTGTCCAAACACACCAGCAGTCCTTAAAATAAATTCCCTGAGACTCCACAGCGGCCTCTTTACATTTCGCTCATGTCTTATTTCCTGCGTTCGCTCTGAATGTCTTTTTTTCAAAGCAGTCAGCAAACGCAGATCTGCCCACGATGATGAGTTTGACCTCTTCATCAGTTCAACAACAGGCTGAGCATCCGTCTGAGCTCACTGACTGTTTGACGAGAACCTGATTTTGAAGACGACACTTTAAATACGCTGCATTTTCATATCTGTGACTTTTCCCACAAAAATCCGTCTGTTTGGATGTCTGTTCAAAGATGGAGTTCGACCTCTTTGTGTAACGTACAGAACGTCACTGTCGAACACACGGTACATTTATCTACCTGAGAGTGACTTTTGACGTTAAGGGAAAGTATATTTATACATGAAAACACTGAATATTTCCTAATTTATGCTTTATGACAGCTTCCATTAATCGTCACCTTCTTCAAATGTGCAGACTCAGTTTGTGTCAAAGGTTAGAGTTTCCTCTTTTCTGCATATTAGGTTTTAATTAGGTCAAAAGAGAAGAAAACATGTGGAGAGAGATCTGATCATTCCTGTTGTTACAGTTATCACTCAGAGCACATACAGTAGAATAACATCGGGGGTCTGCGGGACCTCCAGCGGTGAGAAAGTGGAGCTGAAACCTCGAGGCTGAAGATTCGGCTTCAGTCGGCGGTGAAGAAAGCCACTTCTCATCTCATTTAGACTCAGTCTGCGTCGCCCGGTCACTGGAATCGTGTTGTATTGTCGCTCCATCGCGACCCAAAACGAGAACACGTCCGCTCGCAGCGTGAAACGGCTGCTGAGGAAGTCCAGAAAGTGCAACGCATTTCTGTTTCTTCCCAGATGGACTTGTTTATTCGCATCAGGACGCTGTCGTGCGCTCATGTGTGAATGTTGGATTATGGCGAGTGTGTAATGTGCTGATATTTATTTCCATAATGTATTTTTCTGGTGGGGAACAAAGCGTTTGCCCCCCCGTCGAGAGACAGATTGTGTGAAATGAACTCAGCCGCTCGCTTCGCCGTCTCATCCCTCCGCCTTCTTTCTTCTTCTCGCTCTCTTGTCCCGGCTTTTCTTCTCCATCCTCCCTCTCTGCTCCTGCCAGTCACTCCATCTGTCCTCCAGCGCTCCTCCCTCCTCCTGTCGCTCGCCCTCGTTTTCTCCGTCAGAAAGGTTTCTGAGTGTTTCCTCGCAGTGATGAAGCATGTGGTCGTGTACGTCCCCCTCTCTCAGTGAAGAGGACGTGGACGGCGCATCTCCTCTCCTGCAGTTACTCTGATGTTAACGACCTTTCTGCCTCGTTCATCTCTCAAAGCTGCACATTCATCAGCAGAGAAACAGGCTAAAGTGTGCTGCTGCTCCAGTTTCTGAGCATCAGGCCTAAACTTTGCTGATCCATTAATCTCCTAAAGTTTTGGATTTGATTAGTAAAAACAAAAAGCTGAAGATCAGTGTGTTAAAGCCTGCTCAGCTGATTGGTCCGTCGGTCCACCACTTAAGTCCAGAGTGAAATATCTCAACAACCAGTGGTTGGTTTGTCCGGACGTTCACGTGTCCTGGAGGACGAATGCTGGCAGCTGGTTGGTGGAAATATTCAGAAGTGAACAAATGGATCGCTGTGAAATTCAGTTCAGGCGTTCATGTTCCCGTCAGGATGAGCTTTAATCAGTCTGGTGATCCTCAGTTAGCGCCATCATCAGGTCAACATGTAATATGTCAGCCGTACTTCTTATGTTTAGTGCTAATTAGCTAATATTAGCATGCTAACATGCTAATCTCAGATGGCAAACACAGTTACATTAAACCTGCTAAACATCAGGATGTTAGCATTTTCATTGTGAGCCTGTTAGCATGCTAGCATTAGCATTTTGCTCAAAGCACCACAGCCTCACAGAGCCGTTAGCATGACTGTAGACTCCCCAGTCGAGCTCGAGACGTTTGAACCGTGCTCACTCTCACACCTGCACACACCTGACTCACTGATCGACCATTGATTGGACGTCGCTGTCCCCGCTGTCCTGGTCACGCACTGTGTCCGCCTGTAACTAAAACTCTGTTTCTGCTTTCCTGCAGCATTTCTAACTTCACCCCTAAAGTGGGAGAGAAGGACACCCAGAGAGCGATCCGCCAGGCCTTCAACGTGTGGCAGACCGTCACTCCGCTCTCCTTCCAGGTCAGAACAAAGCGCTTCCATGATTTCAAGACGTCAAATGATGTGAAAGTCGTCCTGAAGTTTGCACTTAGAAAACGGTCAGATTATCGTGATGAAGCGTCTCGTTAAGACGAGTAAACGTCTCAGATAAAGCTGCTCAGTGTTGTTTCATCAGAGATTCACAACCAAAGTGACCTCACAGGTGTTTCTTTGCTCTCATCTGTCACATCTGACGCTGATGCAGCGCCGTCTTTCGTCTTTCCTCGTACTGTCTCTCAGTTTCTGCTCCTCTCGGGTCCCTCAGGAGGTGCCGTACTCGGAGATCAAGAACGAGGGCAAGGAGGCTGACATCATGATCTTCTTCGCCTCTGGCTTCCACGGTGACAGCTCGCCGTTCGATGGGGAGGGGGGTTTCCTGGCTCACGCCTACTTCCCGGGCGCCGGCATCGGAGGGGACACGCACTTTGACTCCGACGAGCCCTGGACGCTGGGCAACGCCAACCACGACGGTGAGTTCAGGAGTCTCTGCGTCTGATTCTTTGTCCTCTGCTTTCGTTTCAAATGTTTGAATCCGTTCAGACTGAATTTCTCTCTCTGAGTCTTCATACTTGAAGCTCTGTTTGCCGTCACTGAAAGGACAAAAGTGAAACCCGATAAAAGTTGTTGTCCAGGAGCCTCGTTTTTTTGTCTTTTTTGTGTCATCGAGGTGATTTTATAAGTTTTAGCTTCATGGACTTAGCACTGCTGCAGATTCTGTTTCTTTCCTGTCATGCAGCCAGAGCTCGATGTTAATGTTCACCCTGTTAGCTTAGCGTATTAGCCTGCTAGCATTTACCAGTTAGCGTTAAACACGGAGTGCAGCAGAGGCTGATGGGAGCGTCATTTGTTCTGCAGGTATTTGGTCATAGACCAAAGAATTGGACACATTGAAATATTTCAGTTCATCCTGAAAAGAACATGAATGTTTTTTTGACATAAATCCACCAAACAACGTCCCGCTAGCACAGCTAAAACACAGGCTAATCATTCAGTGTGTCTGCAGCTGTTATGTTAATAGTTAATTTACAGCTAAATAAATTATTGACAGATGACGCGTCAATCTGCACAGAGCAGACAAACAAGAAGCCCTTCAACTGCAAAGCTTCTTCCTCATGACAGAAGCACAAATATGGAACAAAAATGTGACGCAGACGCGCCGTCATGGAGGCGCGCAGGCGCAGTCTCAGGTTCAGCCTGCAGGTGAGGACGTAGCAGTGGCTAAAAGAACTTTTCTTATGACGAAGGAGAGAAATATTTGATGTCCCACCTGTAATATTGATGAACTGCTCTCTGCTGAAACCCAGGCGTCAGCGTTGGGGCGTTCATGTCTGTATCAGGAGCATCTCTTCAAAGTATCACCACGCCTTAATTTTCCTCAGCAGCCAGAACCTTCCTCACGTGGACGTCTCTTCCTCCTTTTACCGCCTGAATCAGCTTAACGCTGCAGAGTGTAAATATGACAGTTATGAAATGCCAGCTGATTAAATTAATTTATTTTCTCATCATTAATGTATGTCAGTGGAAATGACATGCTTCAAATGTGGAGACGTCCTCAGTCGTCGCTCCCCTATCTGTGAGCGCCACGCTGTTTAGTCATTGGATGAGAAATGGAGGGAAAAACACTTCACTTTGTAGTTTTTTCCCTTCTTCTATCTCCGTTTGACAAATGACTTACGCCAGATTTCCTCTGCTTGAATAACTAACGTGTTGATAGAGAGCGAGCGACGCGGCGAGAGCTGGTGATGGAGGGGGAGAGGGATCTGGTCTGAGAGATTAGCAGAGAGGAGAATTAGCTTTGACGGAGAGGCTCGAAATTCACCGTAAAACGTCTGATTCCAGCAGGAAGTGTCCCAGGAAATGTTCGGAACGCGTCGGGATTCATTTATTAAGGCGGTTTTATTTTAATGGAACATAAAGTTTTGTGCAGGCTCACATAAACACACATTCTTTAACTCTCTCACCTCGTTACACTGATGATCTGTCACTATACATTATTTATGCAGCCATTAAAAGTAGTGACTAATCAGTCCATCGCCTGTGTGTGCGTGCCTGCGTGTGTGCGTGTGCAGTCACCCAGGTGCTCTCGTGCACGCTCTCACAAACATCTCTTTATCTCTAAAATCCCTCCACACACACAGACACACACGCAGAGTAATTGAAAGATTAGAAGCGAGATATCGAGACGGCGAAGTTCTGAGACGCTGCGAAAACTAATTCTCCGTATCAGCTTCAGAAGGACGTCGCGAGGACAAACGGGCCTCGCTCTCACCTCGGCTTTAAACCTGTTTTTTCCGCCGCCGCTGAGGGACGGGACCCGTGATTAACCTGCTCACACCTGCAGGAGGGAAGAGACACGAGCCGGACCGCTCGCCTCCTGCTCAGCTCCTCCAGGAGTCACGGTCATGTTGGACGAATCAGCAGGACGGGATTATGTCCACCGCCGTCGTCAGCTCATCTTCTTCACATCCTGTCCGACATTTTGTCCTTCTCCTGTGCAAAACACCGTATTTAGTGTCCGTGTTTGCAGCAGTATTCTTATAACCGAGCACACAGTGTACATATATGTGTGTGTATATATATTTATATATTTATTTATATGTAGTTTACTTTCATCGTTCTTTATTCTGCTCTTTTTTCATCTTGATTTTTCTTTGCCTCTCTGTTTATTCTTTGCTGGCTCTTTAGTTTTAGTTCCCTCTTTTTAGAGAAAAAGCTAAATCTTCCCTAAACTTCAACCACAGTTGTTGTGTTGTTTCCATTTCCTCCCGTCAACAAGCTAATTCCCCATTAATCACTGATTAATCCCATTAATAATACCATCTTAAACTGAGGCCTCCTCATTCGTCTGCAGACATCGTGGCCGGCGTGCGCTTTGTTTCTGAGGACATCTTGACTCAGTTTGAACATCCAGAGATGCAGAAAGTGTAAAGACAAACAGGAGAAAAGACCATAATCCTCTAACAGGGCAGAGACAGACACACAGAGACGGCGGAGGATGAAATATTATCCATCTGAAGCTGACAATAAGTGCTTGAACTCAAGGTCTAAATTACAGAAACAGCATTTCGGCTCGTCTCTTCTCAACGAGCGAGCGTCTCTCAGCGTGTCCACACTGACCCTGGACTCGCTGTCATTAACGCAGACTCTTCGTGCCGTCTTCTGGTGTCCAGAGGGACGTCTTCCTTTTGTCCTCCTGATTCACAGACGTCCGCCGCCGCAGAAATGCTGGAGCTCCAGTTGAATAAATCTGCTAATTGAATTGATTTCATATTTGCAGACATGACGCGTCTCCCATGAAAAATGCGCCTCATATTCAGCTTTTGGCCGCGGAGAGAGAACTCCTCCCGGCAGGTGTTTCCTTTGTGCTTCAGCAGGACTTGGCAGGCGAGCCGAAAAGTTCATTTCAGACGCAGCTTGTACAGAATGATCTCTGGCACGCAAACTCATCTCTGCCGGCGTTTCAGTGGGAGAACCGCTCGAGCTGAACAAAGCGGACTCTGTGGACGCGTCGGACTGGGATTACTTGAGAGACGGCCTTCATCGCAGCAATATCAAACATCATCTTTATCGCAGGCGAGCAGACGACTGCGGGGCCAAACGCGACAGAGGAAGCCGTTATCGCCGCCGCGGGGCGCCGGCGCAGACTATAGACCGACCGCGGGGGGAGAGGAAGCCACATAGAGAGACCCACCGGGAATTCCCTCCAGCCGCTGAACATGAAGTGTTCGTCTCGTGCTGTAAAATCATCTTTATCTTTCTGACGACTCAGAAGAAGGAGAAGCACAGGGAGCGCAGAGATAAAGGCTGGAGGAGGAGGAGGAGGAGGAGGAGGAGGGTGTGCTGAGAGAAGGAGAGCTTAAAGAAGTCAGAGGAGAGGGATGAAAGTGTGTGTGTGTGTGTGTGCGTGTGTGAGAAAGACACAGGGATGATCATATGAATATCAAAGCAGCGTTGGTTTTTGGAGGCTCGTGTCAGTCGCCTTCCTGATCTGCCCGTCAGCCCGTCAGACAGATGATGAATTCTACACGTTTACCAGCAAATACCTGCAAAACTAGTGACGCTCCCATCAGCCCCAGCTGCACTTTGTGTTTCAGCCGCTCTGAGATGAACATAATGAGGAGATTAATGCACCTGCAAAGTGTTGATGCTGAGCGTTTGTTTCCTGACAGCGTATTTCATTTGTTTTCCACGTAAACGTTCACCTTCAGTGCGCCGTCCACTCGCGGTGACTCGTTGCTTCTCTTCAGCCTCTGACAGCAGTCGGCTAACGTTCAGGAAAGATCGGCGTCTGTTGTAAGACAGAAAAACTCAGCAGCGACTTGAATCTTAAGATTTTTATTAACATTTTAGTGAAATCAGGATCTTTCCCTCATCTTAAACAAAGTGCTTTCGTTGCCTAAACCCGACCACAGTCTGGATTCTGGTGTCGCAGTCCTCCATCCACCCGACCACCTCCCTGTGATTCCAACACAAATGCTGTGTTTCATTCGCTCAAAGAATCCATCAATCAATCAATCAAACTTTATTTATGTAGCACTTTTCATACATAATGCAACACAAAGTGCTTCACAAGAGTTAAAAACAATATAAATCAAAACAGAACAGCACTGAAAACCCAACCCTCCCACCCTCCATCTGTCAGCACAACACAATTATAAATGCACATTACTTGTACAGAAATATAATTTCTAGGAGATGACGTTGGTTTTATGCTGACTAGCAAATGTTAGCATGCTAACGAGCTAGAATAAGATGGTGAACGTGGTAAAAACTGTCTGCTAAGCTTCACATGTTCATGCTGCGTTCACGTCATGTCAGGAAGAGCCATAGTTGTAATTCAGAGTCAGAGATATTTGGGATTTTTGAGCTCCAGTATTTCGGTCCGCTGGGTGGAAAGAACTACAGAAACTACAAACGCTTTAGATCCTCCATTACTGTGTGTCTGCCCTCAATTATGCTCTTTCCTCCATCATCTAAGCTGCTTCTTGTGGCTCTGCAGTCCACCACACGTCACTGTCAGGAAAACCTGTGAAGTGAAGGCTTATGAGGAATCACACAGCACACACTCGTCCCCCAGTCATCAATTCAGAGTAAACTCATGGAGGATCGCTGCTCAGTTTCTTCCTTTATGTGTAGAAATCTGGCTTTGAGAGCATTATCAGACTATTGGAAGAACATGAGGTTGACAGGAAATGCATTAAGACTTCTCTGACTGCAAACCTTTGAGTACTTGTCGGTCAGTGGTCGTTGATGAGGAGTTGTGTGGCGCTCGTTTCTACAGAGAGTGACAGAAGAAAGAGGGACAACGGAGAAAAAGAAGAGAGTGTTTACCTCAGGAAGAGAAACAGAAGAAGAAAACTAAGAGTTGAGAGAAAGTTGTGTTGCTCTGTAAGTCAGCTGCCGGCCGCCGAGGCTGTGATCCTCAAACAGACCTGCCGGGCTCAAGAAAGAAGACAATTATGTTCTGTAATTAGGTTCAAACAGAGTCAAACCAATTACAGAGCTGATGACATGTATTAATGTGAGCTCTGCGTTCAGACCGTAACAAGTCATTAAGCGTCTGACAGCAGCTCCGAATCTCAGCTCTTCTCATTCTGACAGTCTGGATTCATCGAGCTCCACAGAAAAACATGTGAAGAGACGAGCCTCCGTCCCTGAACGAGGACGCTCAGTGGACGTGGATGGATCAGTGGAAGCGGAGCTGCTTTGGTTGCTGCTTCGGACTGAAGAAATAATTCAAATCCTCCATTTCTGCCTTGTTCAAACTCTCCTCATCATTTATGTCCTTTCCAAAAATATCCAATGTTTGCACGTTTTAGTGTAAACTGGGTCAAACCGGATGAAACCGGATTGAGACACATTCACCACAGACATGTGTCTCCTTTGACCTGATCCCAGATCTGTTCGCAGTCCACCTTCAAATCCACTGACCCCCTTCAGCTCGGACAGTGGTGCCAACAGCAGACCTGCAACGATTAGCAGATTAATCCATCGATCCATGTGTGTGAGCACCGTCAGATGTCTTGATGATGATTGGTTCGTTGATCTGATTGGCTGAACTTGATCGCAGTGCTTTTCATTGCTGCTAAATGTTCATCAGGCATCGCTTCTGCAGCAGACACGCAGCTTGTTAACAGGTCGACGTGCAGGAAGAGCCCGAAACAAACATGGCCGCACCTTCTTCTGCTCGACGACAACCGGCGCAGACGCAGATTTGTTCGTTTTTTATGTTGCTCCTTATTTAGAGTTTAAGGTATGCAGAGAAGGAGGGACTTCTGCTCTCTGCAAGAAAGCAAAACAGCATCTCCAGCTCAGTCAAGCATGCTGGAGGTTTAGTCCAATCAGGTCGCAGCTCATTTGTAAACAGCCAATCGAGGACTCTGCTACATCACCTAAGCCCAGGTTAGCCCCGCCTACATGAGTTATGCTATTTACTTTTGGCTGATGGCGACTAAAATGGCGCCGTCCTGGTTCACAGGTCTGCTCTGAAATGGTCACGCAGCAGCACTTTATTTCTACGCTCACACATTATAAACATAAAATCACATTTCACGTGTGAAGTCGTGAATTTCACCTGACGTTTGCCGCGCTCCGTCGTAATCCCCATCTGATGGCGGCGGCGGCGGCGTATGAAGAGCTGATACTGGACTTTAGAAACGGATCAGACTCTCAAGCCGACAGTCGCTTCCATTTACCACAAATTCTTCCTCTGATGTGAGATTCGTGCTACGCTGCTGATGAGTCAACAGCATCACAGGCTGACTTCGGCTCACCCTCGCAGCGCGTTTGATGCTGCGTCTCTGGTTGTTTCCGTTGTGTTTACACTGGGGAGGCTTCTTTCCCTCTCAGGCAAGAGGGAGCTGAACAAAAACCAGCGGAAAGGCCTGTCAGCGGCACAAAGTGCTCCTTGTTTACTGTTTTATCGCCCGATTTCTGCTGTGAAAACGTCTTTTTAAAGGCCGTCAGTGATGTTGAAAGCGATGATGTTTCTCTCTCTGGCTTCCTTTGATCCGTTCCTCTTTGTCTTGGTTTATTTCTTCTTCGCTCCAAACCTCCACCTTCCTCTGACTCATGTTTGCCTCCTTCCTCCTCCTCTCTCCAGGTAATGATCTGTTCCTGGTGGCGGTCCACGAGTTGGGTCACGCGTTGGGTTTGGAGCACTCCAACGATCCCAGCGCCATCATGGCTCCTTTCTATCAGTACATGGACACGCACAACTTCAAGCTGCCTCTGGACGACCTGCAGGGCATTCAGAAAATCTACGGTGAGAAGTCGGCTTGTTTAGATTTTCTCTTCTTCTTTTGTTTATTGATCAAAGTGTTGTTGACTGGTCACACTGGTACGTTTCCACCCAGAAAGAAGAGGATGCTGAGGATGGTTTGTCACCTCAGCTTTTCTTTTCTTTATGTCAAAGAGAACGTCAGAGGGGACAATGCAGTGACGCTAGCATTGCTTCAGTAATTACCTGTTCTCGTTACATCTCTCTGAATATTCTCACGTGAAGGTATTCCTGCTCATTTCGTTTATTTGCCTCCATCTCTCGCTGACATTGTATTTTGTTGTGTTTTGTCAGAAGTTGTTGCTGCATGCGTCCATCACCAAAACTGAACTGAATGAGGCAGAGCTGCAGATTTAGGACTTGCATTCAGGTCTGACAGACTCACTTTGTTTTAAAAAGTCACTCCATCACAACATCGATGTGATTTCCTGCTGCACTCAAAGCCAGTTTCAACGGCGGGACGCACTGTTTGACCAGCAGGTGGAGCCGTTTACGCTGCTCAGCAGTTGGAGGTGTGCAGCCTGACACCTGCAGCTCTGCTTCTAACAGCTTTACCTGCTCCCGACTCTTCAGTTACGCCATGACAGGTTTACAGCTCATCAGCCAAAATGGCCGCCATCTTGTTTTGCAGCAGTAGAAATGTTGTGTTAGCATTAGCAGTTAGCAGTAACTTCATCTGGCTCTGATTTGACTGATCTCAGTCCGATCGAATCGCTGGCAGTAACACTTGATCACATGCTGCATCATTTCCTGTGAATCCCTTGTGGTGCAGGAGTGGCGGACCCTGCCACTAACAATAAAAGCCTCTACACAGAGAGCTAATCAGAGAATGGAAATACGTTAAATGTCTGTTGCAGAAAAACATTCTGACCAGCATCAAACGTCGGGTCAGGTCGCAGTTTGACGAACTCCCGCTTTAAGTCTGAGACTGAAAGTGAAAACACTTGACTTCACTTGAGACCTGAAAGCAAAGACCCGCAAAAGCAAAAACAGCACACCTTGATATCAATTATTAATGGAGGCTGAGTTCTGCAGAGGTGAGCGCCGTCCAGAGCGCCGCCGTGGATGGATGTGAGGGTAAAGCAGCTCAGGCTGGTGAGCAACAACAGCGCTGATCAAGAGACGCCTTTAAAAACAAAATGCAGGACTTTGTGTCGTCTCCTTTGTGCTCACGCCGGGGACACTTTGTTCCCTTTCGCAGAAGACGCCTGACTTCTCGGTGAAGCCTTTAAACAAAGAACGGCGAACGCCTCCGTCTCCTCTGACATAATCATGACAGCCTCTGCTGTAATGTGCTGTAACGTCTGTCTGCGATGCAAAGACACAAAGAAGAAAAGGGACTCGAAGCGACGCCATGATGTCTGATTCACATTTTCAGAACTAAATATTGAATATTTCATCAGCACCACTTCACAAATACTCAGTAACGGACTCATCGCTTGGTTTCCTCTGAAGCAGGAAGGTTATCTGTTTCCCTCAGAACAAAACACGGTCTTAACACTAAAGGTCACGATACGCGGGTGACATTTGGAGTCAGCGTTGAGGGGAATACTGGCCAAAGCAGAGCGCTCGACAGTATTTTCCACTGCACTTGTGTTCAGTGTGGATAACAAAGCCTGTTATTGTATCTGCCCGGAGTTGATCCTATTTGACTCGCTGCTGTGTCTTCCAGCACCTGGAAATACCAACCGTCCACTCAGAGTGAAGCTTTTGTTTCAGGTGCAGTGGATTCAGGAATGGTTCTTCTTCAGCCTGAAAGCAGGGACATTTTGGGACAGATTGAGTCTTTTTCTTGGAATATCTTTGTTAGATTTAGCTGTTTTCTGCTCGAGGGAACATTCATAAATCACTGCACAAACATAAAAATCCATGTTTACATAAGTAAAATCAATGCAGTGACTCATGTTGTGGATCTTTTGTGTTGCATCAGTCCCAGAAACGCTGCATTGTCTCATAAACCTACAAACAGCGTTAACAGGTAGAAATCAGTGGAACAACGCATGTTTGTGATGTTTCTCACCAGGCATCCCCACGGCCATGCTGGAGCCCACCAGGCCGTTGCCCACCTTACCTTCTCGGACTCACTCCACCTCCGAACGCAAACACGACCGTCATTCTCGTCCGGCGCGCCCGCCCGGCGACCGGCCCGCGCTGCCCGGAAACGGCAAACCCAACATCTGTGACGGCAACTTCAACACCGTGGCCTTCTTCAGACGGGAGATGTTCGTCTTCAAGGTGAGCAGAGACGGAAAGACGGGACGGTCTGCGGCGGTTTTCAGCCGCGAGGTCGTCTTTACTGCAGATTTACGACCTCTTCTTTGGGACAGAGAAGTCAGGGTTACGTGACCGTGTCCAGACCGTCCGTCCTCGATTGTCCTCTGAAATGATTGAGGTATTTATAATCCATGACTTTTTCTTTACACAGTGCCAAGGATTTGCTTTTTTTAGGAGGAATTCTTCCAGTAAATCATGACTTAAAGTCCTTCCTGTTGGCCATAGTAAAAAAGGAAATAAAGAATAAAATAGTATTTCCCATTTTTCCAGTATTTTTTGGTTTTGTGTCTCAGAGAAGAGGTCAGTTGTTCCCTAAGGCAGATTTCCTGAACTCTTTCTATCCCTTCACAGCCTGTTGGCGGCTCTTTCTCAGCCATTTCCTGGTTATTGCTTTTTTGCTACCTGCCATTAGTGTTTGCGATAAATATCTGGCAAGTTCCCAAATACATCACAACCAAAACTGGAGTGAGGCTCTGAGCTGATGCCTGACCTGCTCTCTGCTGCAGCACCTGCCCAGCGTGTCAGACACGTTGTCCAGCACTGAGCTCTGCTGCTCTGTGGTTCTTTAAATACCAGGGGGAGTTATAAAAACCTTAAAATGATGAATTCACTCACTGATCTTGTGGGTGATGGAGTCCTACTCATGTTTAACCGCTCGTTAACTTCACGTTAGCTTCTTCCTTCCGCTTTGATTTAACACATATTGTGGAGTAAATCCTGGAAATCAGTTTTCTGGTGGTGTTACCTTCACAAGCCTCGATAAACACCTCAATCAGAGTCTTTCCTTTCTCTCCTGTAGTTATATATATATATTTAAAGAGAGCGTTCCGGGTTCGATTCCCGCTGGCCTGCCGCACTCTAAATGTGTGCTCTGGTAGCGCTGCAGGGCTCTTCAGATGGCAGGACGAGCCCGGTGGCATGCGCTGCTCTCTGGCTGCTGATCATTAGCAGCCGTGTGCCTCCAGTGTAGTTAGTGACTGATGGATGCGGCTCCATTGTTCCCGTCACGCCGACACACAGCCGGCGTTTACACGACGAGCGTCACGCCAACATGAGCGCTGTGGATCAAAAAAGGTAAAATGTCAAATAGAGAAAGGAGAGACAGCTCTGTGTGTGCGTGTGTGTGTGTGTGTGTGTGTGTGTGTGTGTGTGTGAGTGTGAGTGTGTGTGTGTGAGTGAGGAAGAAAAATCCATTTTGATGCCTCTGATCTTTAAACTGAATGTTAGAAAAGGTCACAGGCCGTCTCGCTCTCTGTCTGTCCACCGTCCTGCCTGTCGATGTGCGTCTTTCTCTTTTCCACCTGCTCACCTGTCCATACCTGTCTGTCTCCTCTCTGATGGACTCGTATCTACCTGTCAAACTATCTCACCTGCCTGTGTGAAACCACGTCAGTGTATTTCAGAGTGTATGTCAGATTATTGTTTTCTGGTTTGTCAGTCTGCTTAAATTTATGTGCTTCTTGTTACTTGGTGAAGATTTGCTTCATGGAGACAAACACTGAGTGTAGGTTGGAGACAAGAGACAAATCCAAGTCCCTAGTGTGACGTCTGTCATGCCCAATCACACACCTGGATTTTCTCTGTGCAGTATGTCCCGGTCTCTTGAACGCGATATTCTCTGGAACGTCTTCAGATTTGGCACAAATGTCCACCAGGATGGACCGATCAAAGAGGACTTTAAAGGACAAAGATCGGCGCCGTGTGGTGGTGCAGCAAGAGCAGAGCAATGTGTATAATCCAACTGCAGCCCCCCGTTACAGCTCTGAAGATACAGAACGAGATGAAGGCGTCCAAACTGTCCTCAGACATTCTGTCCCCTGACGATAATACGCCTCATGCCAGTGACAGGTTTGTCTTTCACTTCAGAGTCCGTCCTGTGTTCATGTTCGACTCTCACAAAGAATTGCATAAAAGGGCTGATTTAACATGTTTTAGGATGAAATAAGTAATTTCAAATCAAATATTAAGTGTTTTTTATGTCTGTTTTATTTCTGAGCATCCCTGACGACCCTCAGCTCGGCTGTCCATCACCTCGAGACAATATCTCCACAGCTTATTTGTCTTCTGGCACGGACAGTTTCAATGCTCGTCTCTCTGCGTAGAGACGTAACACACCATCGTCTCTCATGAGCTTCAGCAGATGCTCTGATATTCTGAGTAAATAAGACTCTGATCCTCCAGCAGCCACTTGCAGTTTAGCAGGTGAACCTTTAACGAGGAAACACAGTGTGTTTCTGATCGGGTCAACACTCGCTCAGCTCACTGATCCGCTCTGCGTAACGCAGACTGTGAAGGTAGAGAACGGGACACCGAACTCCTTTAATTACTTCACCCAACGTCGTTCCCTGCAGTCGACGGTAGATAACGACCTGAGCACGAGTTCAGTGTAATCAACTCTCACTTTTGGTTTTCACCATCATAACTGAAAACATCGAAGACGCTGCAGCCGCTCCCGCAGCTGCAGCCACTCCCGCAGCCACACTCCCGCAGCCGCAGCCACTCCTGCAGCCGCTGCTGTGCATCACATTCTGTGAAAAACACTCTGAATAAAGCACAGTAAAATACCAGATGCAGACCGTTGCTTTGACTCAAATGGCAGCGTTTAGCGGCGCATTAACTAAGTGTAACAGAACTTAGTCAGACTGGGAGAAGCGAGCAGCTGCTGCAGCTGTGGTGGGCCTCGGTGACGTGTAGGTGCAGGTATTTTAGGCTCAGGTGTAGAAATCCTGCTCGGACAGTTTATGTGGATCAGCTCTTTCAAACTGGGTCGTTACCTGCCGAGCAGCGTGCAGGTGTGTGTTCTGGTGTGAGAAGTTGTGACAGTCATGGAGGCGTCTTTAAAGTCTGTCTTTAAAGTTCGTGTTTATCCAGCACTTCATCTGTTCAGACTGTTTGCTGCTGAAGTCCTTCAAGTTAAAATTCATATTCACATCAGAGTCGTGAGCGTGCAGCTTTGTTTTATCTAAATAAATAATGATCCTGTTAACACAACAAAACAATATTTTTGTCCAGTTTTAAAAGAGGAAACGATGTTTAGAGACCCTCTCCACATGTGTGAAGACGTGAAACATGTCTGACTCTAGAGTTAAACGCTGCATCGTTCTGCACAGCGAAGCTCAAACATACGACTGTCGGAGCGAGACGACTTTAAAGGCCTTTTCCTTAAAATGTTCTGGACCGCTTCAGTCGTTTTCACAGTAAAAGCTGTGAAAAGCCGCTGAACGCCACCTGCTGAGCCGCAAACGGCTGCCAGACGAGCTGGTGGAGACCAAATACAGAGCTAAAAGGGAGAGAAGACCGGACTGACGTTCATCAGGTGACACAGAGACTCCACCTGAGCGATCATGTTGCTCTGTAGCTGCTGGACGTGGAAATCAACTGTTCAACACATCAGCTTAAAACAGGATGACGCGTTCATGTGTTCACGACTCCTTTCTGCTCCTCCAGGAAGCCCAAAAATCAGTTATTGCAGTTTACAAATTAAAGCCTTGAAAAGTGTTCGGAGTCGTCCGACAGGACGGGAATGCAGACAGTTTCGTTGAGGACGCACTTTGATTGGCTAATGCAGAATCTTGCAGGATGACGTTAAACTTGCAGAAGACAAACCTCTGCTGTGGACGAGGGGCTGCGTTTGAACAGCTTCATGACAGCCCTTACTTTAATTTCCCAAACACTTCTCCTGGTGGTGCAGGTGGAGGTGGAGGTGGAGCGACGGTGCTGCAAGCATGAAGTCACGTTGGACTTTTACGCCTTCTGAGCGAGTTTATGTCCCTGAAAGACGCGTAAAATCCTCTTCAGAAAGGTGTCATGATCATCAACATCGATCAGGAAAACAAGGCCGACTGGACAGCAGCTGATTGAGACGTGGACGGCGCTGAGAGCCGGTGCTCGTGTGGAAGGAGACGCTCGTTCTGGAAGTTTCCTCGTTGGAAAACAACGTTTGTCTCGCTGGACGTGAACAATTGATTTCCTTCTGTTCTGTTTGGGTTCACACACAAAAGCATCAGCAGCCAATGGATGATGCTGGACCAAGAGGTGGTGTGTGTGTGTGTGTGTGTGTGTGTGTGTGTGTGTGTGTGTGTGTGTGTGTGTGTGTGTGTGTGCGTGCGTGCGTGCGTGCGTGCGTGCGTGCGTGCGTGCGTGCGTGCGTGCGTGCGTGTGTGTGAGAGACAGTCAGTGGGGACTCTGCTTGGCTGTGTCCTCGATTCACCAAAGCCAAATGATAATGAGCAGAGATTGATGCTCACCCTCTTCTCCTCCTCTTCCTCCTCCTCCTCCTCCTCCACTTCCTCCCTCCTTCTTCCTCCACTTATCTTGCATCACCTCCCTTGTCTGATCTTTGTCTTCTGTCCTTGTCTCTCTGCCTGTCCACCTGGTTACTCCCTCTCCTCTGATCTGTTTTTCTTCCTCCGTCCACGTTATTCTCAGCTCCATCATTACTGATAGTTCATGTCACTGATGTGAGACCTGCGAGAGTTAGCGGTACGCTACAGGTGTCTTCTTCTTTTCTCAGAGATTTTTAGGAAATAAATGATGAGGGAAAATTCAGATATCTTGTGAAGTGAACCACTCGGCAGTCCCAGACGGTTGGCGCAGAGCAGCAGCTGATCAGACAAACCAAACGTCCATCTTTCCTCTTGTGAAAATACTGATTGAAAACGCTTCCACTAAAGCATAAAACCTCATCTTTTCCTCGCTTGTCAAAGTCTTGAAGTGCGACGTCCTCTTTGGTAAACCGTGATTGGCTCATTCCTGCTGAAGGGCAGAAACCAAACGGCCACAAGGTGCCTCAATGAGCTCATCCCACGCTCGAAAACAAACCCTGACAGGCAACGAAAAAGTGAGATTTCTGGTTTATCGTGAGTGTTTTCAAACAGCGTTTCTTGGTTTTATGGGAGAAAGGATTCAAAGGATGAAGAATTACTGGTTGGTTTGTCAAACGTACGTCTGGTTAACCGCCGCACGCCCACTGAAGAGCTTCCCTGAGCCGTCCTGTGGGACGGACAGAAACCACGACTGATGGATCGCTGCAGATGATGCTGAACAGGTGTAATGACTGAATGGTGCCGCCGCTAAAAGCAGCTGCTGCGGCGTTGCTGCACTTCTTCTTCGCTGTTCTTTTCATTGACAGGTGTGACGAGTGGAGCGGGCGGGAATGTTGATATGAACGTGCTCGGTTGAGGGTGTGTCTGTCGGAGCTGAGGCGACTCTCAGATCGGCCTCGTACCAAATCACAAACCCTCAGCTGATATGAAAACCGCAGCTCATGAAACTTGTGACTCGTGTTGCAGGACCGCTGGTTTTGGCGCCTGAGGAACAACAAGGTGCAGGAGGGCTACCCCATGCAGATCGATCAGTTCTGGAAGGGCCTGCCGCCTCGCATCGACGCCGCCTACGAGAGGTCTGACGGCAAGTTCGTCTTCTTCAAAGGTACGGTGACTTCCACTAATCGACATCAGTGTGTCACAGCTCTGCCTGGAAGTAGGCCTGCAGTCTCACGGGTCCAGACATATATACAGAGGTGCACCAGTTTATTTACTTTTCGTCATCTCGGTAGCATCGTTTTTAAGAAGTCTCACTGTGCGGCGAACAGATGGAGGAAGGTGTTGAGAGTGAGTGGAGTCACACACTTTGAGAACACATCGTTGTACAGAGATCACACATATCTCACCTTCTCCCTCCACCAGATGTTTAGCTTGAGTCTCTTCCCTTTAGCTAACTTGTGAAAATATATCTGCTGCTGCGTCTCTGTCTTTGTCTGACGTCCTGTTAAAAAGCGGGTCATTGCATGTTCGATCTGTCCGTTTGATTTCTTGAGATTTTTGTCGTAAAGCTGCTCTGAAATCAGTCCGTTTTGCTCCGTCTTCAGAGGAGAAACTTCAAATCTCCGTCTCCCGTCTGCTCCGGTGTTATTAGACTCTGTTCTGCTCTCCACCCCGCCCCCACCCCCCCGCCCCCCTCCTGGAAATATATTTAATAAAGTGTGAAATAGAGAATGGCAAGGCGGCGGGGAGCGCCCGGCCTAAAGTAATAGAATTTCAGTGTATGTATGAAACCTCCCTCATCCCCTGCCTGCTGACGGTGGAGTCACTCATTTCCCTGTCTCTCTGTGACACACACACACACACACACACACACACACACACACACACACACACACACACGCACACATCTTCTGACAGCGTGTCCTGCTATCGCGGGCAGCCAGGAGCAGATATAAATAGCTTTGCTCTCTCAGCTGCCGACTCTCTCGCAAACACACACTCTCTTTCACTCAAACACACACACACACACTCGTAGACACACAGACACTCAGCGATGCTTCTTGCACGCATGTGGACAAAACACACACAGAGAATTGGGTGGATTTGTTGTTTGTGCGTGTGTGTGTGTGTGTGTGCGCGCACAGGTAGTGCTCTCCTCCATCAGTTCACACAGGGTGACACAAGGCTGAAGAAACTCTTTCTGACTCATTCTGAGACACAGGATCAGCAGCAGCCAATCAGAGGCTCTCAGACGGTCGTGGTTAGTTCGGTCACGTTGGCCTCTTATCGCCGGTGGAAAGTAACTAAGTACATCTACTCACTGCTTTGCTGCTGCTGGTGTCTGACCTTTGAGGCTGGAGAGAAGAGCTCACAGCTTCACGGAGATGATTACGTTGTGTTTCGCAGCTCCACCTCCAGCAGCAACACCCTGACGATCAGGATTAATCTGATGAGATGATCATAAGTCGGTTATGAGGGACGTTTTTCTGCAGGAGCACCCAAACTTTTGATGCTTTAAGCACATTTTGCCGGTAATAATTGTTGTTCTCAATGAGGATCTTAACGCAGGACTTTGACTTAATGTAATTATTGTTTGGTCGCACTAAACGAGGTCGTCTTGGACAAAACTTCATGGAGCAATAATGACTCAAAATCCAAAAATAAGACCTGGATGATTAAAAAAAGTCTAAAATCCATCTTAGGTTTGTTTCTGTCATAATGATAAAAACACCTGCTGGAGGTCCGCAGCCAGTCGTTTGTTCACAAACAGCAGCTGTGTTAAACGAATGAGTGTCTGAAAATTAAGAAAAAAAATAGGATTCAGTACATTAAACTTTGTTTATCTTCATTGTTCTCATGTTTCTCTGCTTTATCTCTGATGGGGAGTACGGGCCATTTACAGGAGGCGCTGCTGTCAAGTCGGTCTGATTTAATGAAGCCCAGTAAAAGAAATTTTATGGAGCCGTTCTGTCATTTAACCACAGCTGTCTTCTGAATAATAACTGCATTTTTAAATAAGAGAGGAGCTGTTCAATCATCTGTTATACGACAGTTTAGCCATGACCGTGACTTCACAGCCCAACAAAATAACATTAGATTTATTAAAACAGCTTTGTTTTGCTGTTTTGAAGCTGACTCTTCACCTGTTATTTGTTCTGGAAACTTCCTGTGAATACACAGCGACAAAAAGCAGAAACATTGGCCTCCAGCCAAAGAACAATTGATTAGATTTTGGTGATGATGTGGGATTTCAGCTTTTAAATAATCATTTATAAATATTAAACTAAGGATGAAAACCTCCCGTGGTTTGTTGGAGAGTAAAGTGAATTCAAGTCCTCCTCCAACTTTGAGACGATAACAATGAAAACACGAGTCGTGTAATCAAAGTGCTGACTCGTCTTTTCCCTCCCTCCCTCTTCCAGGCGATAAGTACTGGGTGTTTAAGGAGGTGACGGCCGAGCCGGGCTACCCTCACAGCCTGGTGGAGCTGGGCAGCTGCCTCCCCAAAGACGGCATCGACACGGCGCTGCGCTGGGAGCCGGTCGGGAAAACCTACTTCTTCAAGGGGGACCAGTACTGGCGCTACAACGAGGAGAAGCGCACGGCGGACCCCGGGTACCCCAAACCCATCGCCGTGTGGAAGGGGATACCGGACGGACCGCAGGGGGCCTTCATCAGCAGGGAGGGATGTGAGTGTCCGCCTGGTTTTCTGTGCTTCAGCAAACATTCACACACTCCAACTGTGCAGACGTCCAGGCTTTAAAGGGCCTGAAACAAACAAGATGGA
>JBBMOE010000107.1:284043-331543 GCA_037975065.1 Chaetodon trifasciatus | reverse complement strand
TTGTTTGATTTTTTTCAAGGGAGCGTAAAAGTTGACGTTTACGTTACGGTTGTTTGCTCAGTTAGCCGCTCGCAAAGGTCCAATGAAACACCACTAAAGACGTGCATCGTCTTGAAACAAGACAGGGTACGTACTTTACGTTCAGCTGTCTTACGTGGAACTGTTTACGCAGCTTTAACAAGTGTTAGTCGTGTTGTTTGTAGCTGTCACCAAAGATTTACAGCAATAGCCAATGTTACACCATTTCCACGTTCTCCAGCTCTGCTCCTCCTGACCGCAGACAGCCTTGTCACCCTTGTGAACAATAACTTTTGGAACTCGATAAAAGCTCCTTGTGGTTTCTTGGTTTGATCGATCTGAGCAACCGTAAACGAAGCAAAACATCAGCATTTTGAGTCTGCGTTATAGTGCTTCCTGTGCAGAAAATCACTTCCTGCCCTCCATCTGCAGCTCGCGCCACAACAGATGAGTGATGTGAGTCATAGGAAAACAACTTATTGAAAGGAACCGAGAAGACGTGTTGAGTGCAGAACTTACACATTGTCTCGTGATGTAGTTGGTGGTCCTGAGGAAATACTGACCTGCCGACTTTGCATAAAACACAGCTGACACGTCCACGCGTCACATCAGCCTCTGTGTGACACTGTGTTGTTGGTGAAGGCTCGTCCCTTCATGTTTTCTCCCCCTCCCTCCCGTCTGTCTCACAGGCATTACATAATATCGCCTTCAATAAAAACAACCACTGCTGGGACTGAAATACTGTAGCTGCCTGTAACCACTGTGTCACAATAGAAATGTTATTGCCTCTAATGAGATGCTGCACCACAGGGATCTACCCGAGCCGAGAGAGCGAGCTGACGACACTGACGGATGCTTCTCAGTTTCAGAGAAAGCTTTTCTTGAAGAGTGAAGGTTTGTCACTGTTGTGCATGTGTTTGTCTCAGAGCGAGCTGTTGAGGAAACACAGCTTCCCGGTACAGCCATGTGATATTCAGCCTCTTTTCTTGTGTTGCTCCTTCACTGATGTAGCCACAAGGGATTTTTGTACATTGAACCGATTATTTTACATCTCCAAACAAACGCTTGTGTGAAGGTATGAGGGTCAGCGCCACTAATCTGTTTGGTTAAGTTGATGCAGTGGATTTTCGGTGTTCAGGGCGGCTTGAAATCTGTTGTACAGTGTTTTTACTGGAGGCTTTGGTGATGTATGTGTGTGAATGGGTGAGTGAGAGGTGGAGATTAGAGGTTGCTGCCGTCTGTTAAGGTAGAGTAGTGCATCCATTTTTCATTTATTTTGCTTTTTATATTACAATATGAACAAGAGTATTTCTCAGTGTCACAGAATCGCCCATAAAAACAACAAATCGATGTTCGGTGGAATGAACTGTGTTCCGCCATGAAAGAAAAACTCATTTTCATGTATTCGTCATATGTTTTCAATGCAGTGCTCTTGGAATTGTCTCTTTGGACAACACAATATGATCAAATTGTAACAATACAATTCCCTGAAAGTCGTTTACCGACGATACAGAAGCATCAGATGTTACATTTCGCTTGTTTCAGCTTGATCAACCCTCTGATTTCCCTTCTTTGTTCTCTTTCCTTTACCTCCCACCTTTCTTTCCTCCTCCTCCTCTTCCATGCCCCGTCACTTTTCAATCGTCCCCCACCCACTCATCCTCCCCTCCTCAGACTACACGTACTTCTACAAGGGGAAGGAGTACTGGAAGTTTGACAACCAGAAGCTGACGGTGGAACCCGGATACCCCAAGTCCATCTTGCGCGACTGGATGGGCTGCGACCAGTCCGACATGGAGCGCTCCGGAAGCAAGGGTAACCGCGGCGACCGGCAGCTGCCTCTTGACGACGTGGACATCATGGTGACCATCAACGATGTCCCGACGACAGTCAACGCCATCGCCGTGGTGATCCCTTGCATTCTGTCGCTGTGCATCCTGGTGCTGGTCTACACGATTTTTCAGTTTAAAAACAAAGGAGTGCAGCAGAACACCATGACGCAGCACTACTACAAATACCCTGTCCAGGAGTGGGTATGACAGGCAACTCTCCTTTGAGGAGGTTAAAGCTCATGGATTGAAGGGGGTCGAGCAGTCGTCAGGTCGTTAGCTAGCTCATCTTGGCTAACGGCCAAGAACGCTAGCAAGAAAACAATGCAAAGTCAACACTGAAAGACGCTAATTGTGCTAGCTAGTGATGAAAGGGCGCTCAGTGGAAATGCGCTGCAGGAGTAGATTTAGACATCGGCTGTGTGTGTGTGTGTGTGTGTGTGTGTGTGAGTGTGTGTGCGTGTGTGTGTGTGTGTGTGTGCGTGCGTGCGTGCGTGCGTGCGTGTGTGTGAGGGGGAGATTCGTGCCTGTCTTGTGACACAAGCTCTTCAGTGTAAAACAGCGTTGCTCACTGGTCTTAAAGCAAGCATGGCTGAGGACAACGAGAACAAAGACTCCAGGAGGATCTGATTGGCTAAGGACAGATAAACAGCAGATGCTTCAGTCTTGCTCACCTGATTTGGCCACAACTTCTCCGGCGAAAGTGAAATACGTCTGATGAGCGAAACTGAACTTTGACGATTTCCTCTAGGACCTACAACACAACTCTTCTCAGTGAAAAGAAAAAGAGGATTTGGGGCAGAAACAATATGCTCCTAAAAACCAGACATCACCTCCAAGTTTGTTCTAACAGCAGCTTGTACGCGTGAACTACTTCAACTAGTCAGAAGAAACGAAAAAAAAGAAAAGAAATGGTTTGAAGATATAAAACTTGAAGATAAAATTTAGGTAGAAAGGCCATAACAAAAAGAAAACCAAGGATCTCTCTGTGGATCACTGAATTTTGTTTAGTTTGTTTTTAGTTGTATGGAGCTGTAAAACTGTCAAAGAGGACCTTTTTCTCTCTTTTTTCACCATACACAACACAAAAACATCCTCACCACCATTAACTCAAACCTTTGTCGACTTTAAACTCCCTTCAGCTCGTCAAACGAAAGAGAAATGCTTTGATTTCCACAGCTTGGACTGGTGTTGGCAGTTATAGAATAGCGAGTCATCAGCATATAATGATAGAATACATTAACGACAGTTCTGCAGCCTTATGTGTCTCAACAGGCCTCAACATTTACTCATATTTAACAAGAAACACAACCAGGACCTGCATTTATGAAACTGTTTTAAGAGAAACTTTGGACTTAAAGTGGAAACTTTCAGCCCCCCTCGGTGTTGTTAAGTGGTGTTGTTGTTGGCGCGACTGTCTCAAAGACAGAAGTGCATTGCTTTCAGTTTTCCTCAGAGGCCGCTTTGGAAATAAGAGAGAAGGAAGCTCGTTCACTGAGGAGGTGAAGTGAAATTGTCATGATTTTAAATGGTGTAATAACAGTTTGATTATTGCAAGTAACTACAGCAGGGTTGGCGTTGGCGTAGAAGAAGACATTAGGAGAAAAAGTGTGCGTTCATTCATTCAGTCTTAATGAAGACATGAAAGCAGGTATAACAGTGCCATCAGGACTGGATCACCGTCAGCCTTCATTCTCCCAGAGATCGTACCTGCTGGCAGAACTGTGCAGTGAAAGTGGAGCTGATGGGGAACCAGTCTAAACGCTGATGGTGTCATTAGTCTGCAGCCACGACAGTGTGAAGTTAACACCATCTTCATGATGATGCGCTGAAGCAAAAAAGTTTTCTATTGCCCGTTTAGGAGAAAGATGAAGAATAAAAGCTCTTTATCACATTTCTTACAGTGTTCTCACAGGTAAAGAATCTCCAGTTTATTGTACAGAACATCTGTTTATGATGAATAATAAGCTGACTGAAGCAGCAGCAGGTCAGAGAAGTCATTTTAGTCCACAGTTTGATCGGATGTCGCTCTGCTTTGTTTATATCTATTCTGGCAAAAAGCATTTTTCTCTCTCCACGCTCCGCCAAGGAGGGAGGCTCCTCAAGGTGAGAAAGGAGGAAATAGGAGGAGAAAATGAAGGCACAGGGAGGCAGAATAAAGCAGGGTTTCAGCAGACGGGGAGGGGGCTGCACAGAGGATGTGTGTATTAGTATGCCAGCTGCAGCACGGCGACATCGACTGAGCTTAATGAAGTACTTCTGTTCACAAACCTCTAACAGGAGCTCCTCGCCCTCCACATCCCTCGCTTTCATCCGTTCATCCTCCTTCTGTCTTTTCCCGCCGTCCTCTTGTAATGTTTCCGTCCATCTGGCCTCTCCTCTGTCCATCTATCTAATCTTGCCCCCTTCTACCTTCTCCTCTGTCCATCTGTGCCGCTGCTTACCTTTTACATCTTCGAATTCAGCGTCTCACGATTTTTTAATCAATGAACCATCTGCATCCCGTCTGCTCAGCACCCCACGCTGCTTCGCCGTGTTCGGTCAGGCTGCTTTCATTATGTTTTCATTTAGGATTTAAGTGCTTTTAAGCTAAGAAGGTTGTGATTTGTCTCCAGTTATTTCTTGTCTTTGGCTCTAAATTGTCAGCTTTTACTGCTCAGAAGGATTTGTCAACACATTTTCAGGCCAGCTGAATTTATTTAGAAAGCACCTGTCAACTCAAAGACAAAGAGGCATTAAGAAAAGAAACAATATGAAAAGGCAACATGAAAAGACATTTTAATATGATTTAAAAGAGGAAAATAAAATAGAAGAAGTATAATAGAATTAAACGGAATAAAAATTGTAGTGCAAGAAGTTACTAGATTGTCTCAGTGATGCGCAGCATGTGTGCTGAACTCTGCTTCTCTGTTTCGTTTGGACTCTGGGGAGCGTAAGCAGACCTGATCCCAGACCATTAAACTTTATTCTTTGACACACAGCAAACCAGAGTAAAGATCTGAGAATTGGACCGATGGGGTCTCTTCTGGTTTTGGTGAGGATTCGAGCTGGAGCATTCTGAATCAGCTGCAGCTGTCTGATCTGAGACCTGTAAAGGCAGCGTTACAGTCGTCCATCTTACTGAAGATTAACATGTGGACGAGTTTTCCTAGACAGATGCTGATCCTCTAATTCTTGATGGATTCTAAAGGTTTTTTAAATGTCTCGATGTAGAAATTTAGCTCTGATTTGAGGACTACATCAAGAATTTTGTCCTGGTTTCTCCTATTTAATGCAAGTTTCTGATGCTGGTGTCACCTGGTGTCATTGTTATAGAAGTCTGTGTGTCGTCTGCATAATTATGGTGAGATGTTTAGATGTTTTCTATAATCTGAGCTAATCAGATCACGTAGATGTTAAACAGAAGAGGTCTGAGAATGGAGCCTTGGGGAACTCCACATCTTGTTTGTGTGATCCGACATTAAACTTCAATCAACCACAAGTCCTTCAAAAAGGACTTAAACCAGTTTAACACTGTTCCAAAAGTCCCACAGTGTCCAGTAATGTGTCCAAACAGACTGGAAATAAGCTGCGTTATCACATCGGTCACTTCCAGCCTTTGCAGGAATGATGGTTTACAGAGCAGAAAGTTATGAGCATCAATTTAAAGATTTAAAGTGCAGTAAGAGGGAGCTGTTTTATATGAAGTACATGAGATAAGACCATCTAACCTGGAGCTCAGGTATGGTCACTTTTCCAATCTGAGGAAGACAAATTAAGAAGAGATCAAACTGTTCAAAGTCATCTTACCTCTGTGTGACATTCAAGTCCATCCTTCACTGTTGAAAACAGCAGCACCGCAGTTCTAATTTAGTAATGTTCTAATGTATTTAAATACACAAGCCGCTCATTGAAATGTCATTAACTCCAACGTGACTCATAATGGTTCACTCAGAGGCCAGTCGGCTCCCCGGAGGCGGTTTGGAGTCCCCCATCCGTGACCTCCCACCTCAAGCGAGAAACGCTGTGTTTGGACGAGTTGGGACGTCCTGACTGAGTCAGAGTTAGTGCAGACTGTCTGCAGCGCAGTGCAAGCTTTAGACGCTTCTGTTTGGCTTGAGAAGAGATTATGAACCGTTTTTTAGATCTTTAAACGAATGCACCACCATGCAAACAGCCTCCCTGATGCATCTGAAGAGTTAAAGTGTACCATCTGCTCTGTGTACACATCCACACTCCAGTGCACATTAATAATGCAGCAGGTTGCAGCATGTCTCTCCACGTCATCTCCAAGGCTGCTTTAGATTCCACACGTTTAAAAGGGAACATAATGTCTGTCCATGCACCTCCCTCCGTCTTCCTCCCCCTCTGTCCTTGTTCCCATTCCCTCAGCTTTGTACCTCATTCACCGAGCTCGCCGTCCTGCAGTAATTGAATGTGTTCTCACCGCATATCCTCGCAATTACTCGCTGCTGTCGAGGGCAATTCAGCACACGCAGCATTCAGCACAAATCGATGTTGTTCAATATCCTACAGCGCTGTTTGGGCTCGATGGAAAAAACGGATATTTGTTCCTTGAGGGTGTACAATAAACACAGAGCAAGACATTCTGCTCATTTCACTTTTAAGCGTGCGCACTCTGTGCAGACTGAGGGAACGTGGACGTCAATCCAAAGAAAATTGCCTTTTGGGCCGAACTCTGTTTCCTCTGCCGGAGGGTGACGGGCCCGCTGATTGGCTGGATTCAAGAGAAAAATCTGCATTGGATCAGAATTTCAAGGAGATATCGAATATCTATATCAAATACTTTCTTTATTGACTAATATGCCAATTATTTTCTGGATTAATCAATTATTTTTTGCATGAAATGTCAGAGAATGATGAGCTCAAAGCCACATCTTCACATTGTTTTCTAACCAACAGTCCAAAACCTGAAAGATATGATCACATAAGACAGAAAAGAAGCAGCGTTTAAAGCTGGAAACAACAAATGTTGATCAGGTGATTAGCAAAATAGTGTTCTATCAATCGATCGATTGATTGTTTCAGCTCTCAGATTGGACGATGATATAACAGCAAAAGGTGTCGCTGTCGTGTATTTATTGCTGAACTGTGGAGGAGGAGGTCCGTCGTTTGGTGATGAACTCCTGGTGATGTGAGACGGTTGATTAAACTGATTAATTTGACAGGAGGGACGATGAGAAGGGAGAGTCGTAGCTTCCTCCCTGAGGGGGGAAACATCTCATGGAGCTAACGAGGGGTTTCCGTCCCGCTTCTGCATGCCCTCGTGTGATAATGACCTCTGAATTCATCCCGCTCTCGCCGCCGTCGTCCTTCTTGGTGCTCATTGGAAACGACAGACGTGTAGGATCTTCACGAACTTCACTGTCGCTATCAGGTACTCACTGTAGGTTTTACAGATGTGCAGGCAGATTAAGCCACCGTTCCTCTCCTCACGTGTTGCACGCCACCGTGTCGCTGCACTGATGCAATCGGGGGATTAAAGTGCCTTGCTTCACGGCACTTCAGCAGCAGGCGTTGAGGGAGAGAAGAGCACTTCTCACGCAGTTCCTCATGCTGATTTTTAAAGCGCCTTTTTTGGGCGACTTTCTGGCTGGCTGCTTGATTTTTGTAACCGTTTGGACTCCGGCCGCCTCGATGTTGCTTTGACGACGAATGACTCCTGTTCACATCATCTTCACCAGGTTACAGCAGTTCATTAAAGGGCACTTTGTGGAGGTTGTTGAGTGGCCTGCAGTGCTTCATGGGAAAAGGCAATGTGTTGAATTTTAATCAGAGGGGTGGTGAGCAGGTAAAACCTTCTTTTCCATCATGTTTTACCTAAAAAAAAAAAATCTTTGCTCAGACGCATTTAAAGGTTTGTTCTGTGCTGAAGACACGCCGCCCCTGCAGAGGAAAGCCTGTGTACATATTTACTGAGATTTACAGAAAACTAGCAGTTTACAAAAGTACAGTGTATTTCAGCAGATGTCTGTTTGTGGAAGTGGAAGAGGGGTGCGTGAGGAGAACATACTGTAGTGATTTATTCATATTACTTATGAACACACATAAAGACAAAATAAATGTACATACATGAGATTTTTAAACGGCGGCGGGAACGGTCTGTCCGCCGCTCTTCTGTTTGACTCTTATTTATTCAACTGGTTCTTTACTGGTCACAGAGGGCAAAGGGTCCTCTGAAGATTTGCCTCTTTTATGGTATCTGTGCACAGACCTGGGACAAACCGAGTCCTCACCTGCCACATCTCCGAATCTTTGTCTTTCCCGACGTCAGTCATCCTTTTTGGTCGTTGTCGCCACTTCCTGTGCATCCATTACTTTCAGTTGAGAGGAGGATGGAGGGAGTTTGTGGCGGGCAGATCAGAATGAAAATAAATTAAAAAAAAAAAATAAAAGGTTAGAGGCGAGAAGCAGATCTCTTCACCTCGGGGTCTTTTTGTCCCAGGTCTGCTCATGTTCTGGTGGCTTTGGACAACAGTGAGTTGCCTTTAAAGGTAGACTTAGTTACCTGACATGGCCACTCCCAAATGGNCCTCTTTTATGGTATCTGTGCACAGACCTGGGACAAACCGAGTCCTCACCTGCCACATCTCCGAATCTTTGTCTTTCCCGACGTCAGTCCTCCTTTTTGGTCGTTGTCGCCACTTCCTGTGCATCCATTACTTTCAGTTGAGAGGAGGATGGAGGGAGTTTGTGGCGGGCAGATCAGAATGAAAATAAATTAAAAAAAAAAAAAAAAAGGTTAGAGGCGAGAAGCAGATCTCTTCACCTCGGCGTCTTTTTGTCCCAGGTCTGCTCATGTTCTGGTGGCTTTGGACAACAGTGAGTTGCCTTTAAAGGTAGACTTAGTTACCTGACATGGACACTCCCAAATGGGGGGGGGGGGGGGGGGGGCATCTGCATCAGAGCGAGTTCAGAAAACCTCACTTCAAATCTGCTTCAGCTTAAAGTGTCAGTGTTTCCAGTCAGTAAGGATTTAGCAGTTCTCTGAAGGAGGTTCTTCTGAAAATCAGTAACTGCTTATGAATCTACGTCTAACTTTGATAGAATTTCCTGGTTCCAGAGTGACGGGATGAGCAGAAAACTGGTCTTTCTGACCTGATTACAAACCTCACGAGACTGGTACCACTAACATCTCAGCTGGGTCCTGCGTTATTACGTAACCCCGTCAAACATCAACGCCGTCATTTTGGATGATATTCTGCGACCAGGTATCTGAGACCTGATTGGTTTCTGGGTCTCTGTGCAGAATGTGATGAAGCTGCATTAAATCTTTGGATTAACGAAGCCAGAGATCGAAACAGCTTCAGATACACGTCAGAACTGATCGTGCTCAGGATCAGGGCTGTGGATCTTTGAGTGTGTCAGTAGAAATCCTCCTCTGGCAGATGTGGCTTTGGAGAGTGGCCTCATGTGACTACGTCTTCCTTTAACTTGCCTGTTGTTGCCTTTAGTTTCTAACGTTCTCTTTTCTTAAAAAAAACAAAACAAATATATACGTAGGTGAATAAAACATATCAAAGGTAGTCTGGGCAGACTTTTTGAAGTAACAAGATATATTGAAGTTCTTTGGATAATATCACAACTACTACTACTACTACTACTACTTCTAGGGAGATTTTATCAGATATAGCTTTAAGAGAGATTCAATTCAGTTTTTCTTATAAAGAAAAAGAAGTTTTCTGTAAATAACGTTTGAGTTTTGTTTGGTTTTGGGTTTTTCTTTTTGACAAAATGGGTTGGTTATAAAATCAAAATGAAAAAAATCTGGCTCACTTCTTTACATGCAAACTGATTTGTGGATTTTTTATAGGCTCGTCATGTCGTCCGTTCCAGCCGGGTATCAAATATCAGCTCGTGTAAATAGAAAGACCAACAAAAGCTTTTGAAAAGTTTTGTATTTTAATTTCTTTCTATTATTTAAGATGAAGCTCATCATCCTTTGGACATGACGGTACACCATTTTTATGACGATGCTTACGTTGGATAGGCATGTTTACGTTACGACTTCTTCTGTGACTCCAGTTTCGTCTCTGATGAGACAAAGTTTGATTATTTAAAATGCAACATGACTGGAACAGAGTTTTTTTCTATGTTTGGTTTGGTTTTACTGTCCCACGCCAATTATATACCAATAACACCATGTTCTGTTAACGATAAAATGTCAATAAAAGTGAAAACTTCTTGTCTAAGATGTGATTCATTGAGTCATTTATGAGGCCTCGCAGGTTATTGAACCATGAGATGAACTCAGCTCGTTAAAGCATCTTTAAGACGGTGAACTTTGTCAATCTGCATCAAAACTCCCACTCATCCTTGGAGCCATAACTCGGTCAAACCTGAACATAAAGCCATGATGTAGATATTTTTAGATCCAGTGTGACCTCCTGAAGAAATCATCAGCTCTGATGTCTGTTAAATTCATTGATCAAAGAAGAAGAGGTGCTCCTTATAACTGATGCAGTCAGTGTGCTTTTAATGGTTCCAGGTTTCCAGATGTAATTGAATATTTGGGCTAAAATAAACTGAAATCACGTCAAGAATTCTTGTCTCCATCCCTGAAAGCCTCCAAGTGATGGAAACTGTAGTCCAAACATTAAAACATGATTATTCTCCAAATCAAAGGAGGTCAGAATAGTAATCGATATCGATCAATATTAATGTTTCTGGTGTTGCACCATGTTATTTCATTTTTTTCCACTGATAAGGCTCAGAGTGTCTCGTCAGCATGGTTCTGCTCATTCATACATACAGATCTCTGCCCTGTTTGCCCTGCGGGGCGTTTCGGGGTCAGAACCATGCATGTGTTACATGTTCATGCTGTTTTCTGACAAACACTCTGTTCTTTCTGCATCTTCCCTTCTTAAAGAGCAGCGTTGTGGCACAGCTTTCATGTCAGACGGAGAATCTTTTTGTCTTTTTTGTTACCGTTGATGCTTCTCTGGTGTTCCTGCTGCTTTCAGGTCGTCGCTGTGTAAACCTGAGAGGAGTCAGGCTCACAGCTGATGCTGTTTTTAACGCTCGCCTCGTTTTTAAAAAGAAAAAAGTTTGAGTGAACACTTCAAACTTGTTAGCCTTCTATAGCCCTGATACTGAATACATGTCTGTGAGTCCATTAACAGTTTTGGGGGCATCTGTGAGATTATGTGCAGTATAAATCTACCAGATGTGCATAATAAATCTGCCTTGTGGTATTTTGCTGAAATACCTCTTTAGGGATGTGTATGTGTATCCTCTGGTGATGCAATATGTTCAGCCACCTGCCCAGTGATGGGACTGGACAGACTCTGTAGATACTGGTGCTTCAGTTTCGTGGCAGTTTAATGTGTCATTTGGAGTTTTGGTGAGAAACTCGTATTTCCGTATTTCTTTCACAGACTTCATGCTTGGCCGTGCCCCCACACCCCACCCTCAAAACACACACACACACACACACACACACACACATTTCGGTGAGAAAGGTAGTCGAGGATGGGAGCAGCTGGTGTTTGGTGCAGCTGTCTGCTTGGAGATAGTTTGACAGATTGCTCTGTACCTTCTCTGAGGGCTGGAAAGAAATGGAGTCAAGAGCAAAACCTAAAGCCTCCACTGAGGTGCGATGCCCCGAGGATTTCTCTTTGGAAAGGGGAACAAGTTTTGTGAGGGTGGTGGCCCTGAGTGACGACAAGAAAATGGTCAAGAAGATGGAAAACACGGTTAAGAAGTCTGTGGATGCTAACAAGGATACAACACAGAGCTCCTGAGAGGGAGCAGGTCTGCGTCTGCTGCTGAAAGTGAGACCTCCACAAAATAATGGACTCCATGGCGCCAGTGAGAAGTGAGATCCCTTTACTATTTGCACATGAGTGTAAGTCACTCTATGGAGGACGCGTAGTTCATGCTGACGTTAGCTAGCCCGGCTAGCTCGGTGGTCGTGGGCTGGCAGACATGTTGAAGTTCTGCATGACCTCAACAGGAAGCCAGTGAGGACACCTGCCATGTGAGTTCTACAGGTGGTGCTCTCTACCTGGATCGACGGGCTGGCTGCAGTCATCCGTCTGCTGAAGATCAGGGACGACCTTCGTCCTCCAAACCGCCGGCACGCTGCCGCATCTCAGAGGAGCTGAAGAAGAGCTGAAGAGGAGAACTGTGCCAACAGGCCATCCCAGTTTTCTGTCAAGAAGTATTGCTTGATCAGCTGTGCTGAATCCAGCATCCTGATCCAGAAGCTCTAGAACTGACACTTTGCCAGAGTCAGTGTTTAATCGAACATCATTTAAACTTTAGTGCAGTCTCAGGGCTGTGATGGAGTCCAGATGCTGGACCTGCACTGTGACAGCGTGCAGCAGGCTGTGGTTACGCTCAGGAGTCTGAACATAGCTTGAATGTCGTCGAGGAGTTAAAGTATAACTTAGTAAATCCTGGGAATATTCTGGGAATGTGGGACCAAACAGAGTCCAGGGAAAGGGACACATGAGGACAGGATGGGGTGACCCGGTGTGAGCAGGCTTGGCAGATGAAGCATCCTGTTAACTTCAAAACCTGTTCACAATAAAAACTCCAAACCGTTTCTTCAACCAGAGAGAACAAATCTTTATTTCAGCCATCGCTGTGAAAACAGGTTCAGACCTCATTCATTAATGATTTGAACCAGCAGCTGAACAAATATTAGTCTGTGACTTTGAAGGGAAACACACTCACACACAGTTTTACTGTAATAATACTCTGTTTATAAGTCAGCCTTCGTCTGGCTTTAAGCCTCCAGTGTTTCAGCGTCCTCATACAGTGGTGGAAGAGTTTTCAGACACCCTTAAAATTTTACACAATCTCAAATACTATCATGAAATATTTGTGGAAAAATCTTTTTTGTGTTTCAAGAGGTGTGGCTGCATCAGACAGACACAAACAAATACAAATGATATTTTTTTTGTTTATTGTTTACGAGAAAAACGAACAAAACTAAATTCTTGACAGTTTCAAAATGTCAGTTCTCAACATTGTTGATATGAAAGTCAACAAATAACAGAGAATGTGTTCAAAACTGAACAAAAAATAAATAAACCATCACATCATCAATGAATATTCAGTCTCTTCCATCAGCGCGCAGCAGAGCTCTGATCCTGGCTGGCATGTTCCTCACCAGCCTCTCACACTGTTGAGGGGGAATCTTGTCCCATTCTTCTTGAATGACTGCTTTTAATTCTTCTAAATTCTTTGGTTTACGCTTTGAAACAGACTTTCTGATAATCCACCACAGATTCTCAAAGGGGCTCATGTCAGGGATTGACTGGCCACTCTAACTGGACACTGTGCTGCTGCAGCCAAGTCCTCCTGGCCCTGGATGTGTGGCGAGGGGCGTCTTCCTGTTGAAACATCCAGTTTTGACCTCTGAACAGAGCACGTGCAGAAGGGAGCAGGTGGGTTTGGAGAATGGCTCAATACCTGGCAGAGTTCAATCTGCCATCACAGACAGTGATGACCGACACCAGCAGCTCTCATGCATCCCCAAACCATGACACTGCCTCCACCATGCCTGACAGTCGGTGCTGTACATGCTGGAGATAATGCCTCGCCTGGCCTTCTGCGTCTCCTCACATTAGCAGGAGGAAGATGAAGCTGGAAACTGGACTCGTCTGACCACAGAATCTTCTTCCACTTCCTGGCTGTCCACTTCTTGTGTGCTTGGGCCCGACGACGCCGGGCTGACCTCTGTCTCTCATTGGTCAGGGGCTTCTTGACAGCCTTGTAGGACCTGAAGCCATGATCTAAAAGTCGGCCACGTACAGTGCGGGTGGAACACTGGACGCCAGTTTGGTTTGACCACTGCTGCTGAAGCTCCTGTGATGTCATTCGGCGGTTTTCCCTGCACATGCGGATCAGGATGCGATCATTTCTTGCTGAAGAAACCCTTGGACGCCCAGATCTCGGTTTGTCTTCCAAGCTGTTGGTTTGTCTGTATCCGACTGCTGAAGGACTGCATCTGCTCTTCCTGGCTCTCTGGCGGCAGCTGTACCCTTCCTGGCTGAGAATCTGTGTCTTCAGGCGTGTTTCCTGCGTTAGGTTCCTTGTTTTAGTCATTTTTGTCTCTGAAGAACTTTCACGTGCTGGCTTTACATAGACATGAAGCACGGAAACAAAAGTTGTGTGTTTTAATAAAAAGCACGACCTTCATTAGTGGATCACTGGTACCAAAATCACCCAATACTCAAAATTTCTTTTGTGTTTTTATGGAACCAATCAATTTTTAGTCTTCTTCTGTTTCATGAACCTGCTGCACCTGGACCAGCTTAGTACCAGTTGGTGCACGAGATCATGAAGCACATGTTGTCCACCTTCCTGTTTCCCATCTGGCACTGGGGCAGCTCTGCTGGGGGGTCTGTGGGAGACAAACACAGCATGATCGTTTTCACAGAGCGAGCGATGACAGTTTGTTTCTGTAGGATGACAAAGAGCTGAAGACGAGCCAGACTTCATCCTCATAAAGTCACTTTTTGAGGAAATCTGAGGAGGCGAGGAGCGTTAAATTCTTTGACTCTGAAAGGATGTCTTTGCTTTTACAAACGCTTCCATGTTGAATGTATATTTGTAGAAGTTCTCAATCAAAAATACGTTTTATTCCTGTCGTATTTTTTTCGTCTTGATTGTGTTGGTGTGAGCTGCAGAGCTCAGGAGACGTCGGCTGCACAGACGTCTGCCTTGTCTTGAATATAATGGAACTTGTCTTGTATAGTTTGACCTCTTTGGGCTTCAAACTCTTATTTTTAATTAAACATCTGAGAAGTTTCGAGGGAAACGACTCACAGACACGCGAAACATGACAAGTAGCTCAAACTACAGACTGTTTTTAAGGGTTGTGACCCCTTAGAAGGATTTCTAACAGTGTGCTGTATCTTATTGTCCTTTCATGTATTTTTATGTTAGATCTGGAAAAGTGAACAAGCAGAAATGGAGTAAAAAGAACATTTCCCTCTGAAATGTGGTGAATTAATCAGATCGATTATTAACACAGGGCTTGAGTAGAAGCACTCTTACTGTGGAGCTCTGAGTTCGAGTGTGTACCTTCAGCAGCTGCAGCTCGTGAGCTCTCAGTGTTTGCAGACTCTTCCTGTTTGTCAGCCTCCTCTTCTTTCTCCTTCCTCTCATGACTTTGTTCGCCTCCCATCGTCACAGCGACTCACACCTGAGCGAAGACACACAGGTATATGCATACATGCTGACAGCCTCTAATACTTCAAATAATCCAGTTCCACCTGACGCTCCAAATGCTCAGCACCAAATGTGGATTAATCCGCCACTGAAAATAGTCCCAAACAGATCATCATCTCTAATCCCTCCCAGGACGAGGCTCCACTCAAACATGACTGACTGACGACAGCTGCCCCGCTGGTCTGTAATGCATGCTGGGAAATTACACACAACACTCACAGGACAAAGGACACATACTTTCCAATCAGGCTCCGACTGATGATAATTCTCACAGTTAATCAATCGATTAGTTATTTCTTCATCACTGCACAACAGACAGAAAGTCAGAAACTTCCAGATTCCAACAGATTGTCCCTTCAGGTTTTTAAAAAGCCCAAAAAGATTCAGTTTCCACTGATGGGACAGTAAAAAAAGCTCAAATCTTCGGCCCGGAGAAGCTGGAGTGTACGGCCAAGTCATTTCTATTTGATGAATGAATTAATTAAAGCAATTCATTTATCATTACAGTTATTATTGATTTTCTGTCGACTGGCTTTCAGCGGGGGAAGTTTTCAGATTTTACTTCCTGCTTGAAATACCACACTGTAAAAAATCACCTACTCCACTGAGAGTTACAGTCCTGCACTGAACATGTATTATTACCAGAGGTTACTTCAAAGAGTACTCTGTCTGCTACACTGCTGGACTCCATTTAAGAGCAGGATCAATCAATCGATGCGTCAGAGGCAGAGATGTCATCTTCATTAGATCAACTGTCTGCTGCTTTTCCTGGTGTAGAAATAAGAGCTCCATCAGAGAACGACAGGTCAAATAAAATCAGACTTCACATTCAGTTAGTGTTTCTTCCTGTCGTGTTTCATTCCCAAACTTTCTTTCTGCTTTTGCTTTCACCAAATCGCAAACTATATCATCATTTCATAAACTATTATTTAATTTCCAATAATCTTGTAAATTACTTTTCTGTTGTTTGGTTCCCACTAAATTGGGCTGTAAGTTATTATGATCAGCTGGTGGAGGATTAGGTGAGGATTCTGAAACGACCGCAGACAAGAGGCAGATATGAGCCATAAATGAATCCCGGACCGTAAAGATTTATTGACTCTGCTCCACATAAACTCTTTGATGTCAGAGTTAATAATGGAACGCGTCCTGCTGACAGTCGCCCACAGGTCAGAGCAGCGCTGCCTCTTCGTTCAGGGCCCGGCTCGTCCTTCTGATCTCCTGCAGCGACCACGCGCCTCCTTACGTTCGGTTTTAACTGCTAAATACCAAAATACTAAAATAAAACTACAAAAAAAATAAAACTACAAAATACCAAAATTAAAATTGAAAGTTTGATCTGGTTTGAAGACCAGGATTATCCACAGACCCTCATCTGAAGTGAATGACTCAACAAAGGCTCCTTTGAACTTGTTAAGGGGGGCGGCGCCCCCTGCTGGTGGCTGAGGGACATGACAAAAATAACACCAAACCAAAACATCCCATCACCAGCTGAACGAGTCTCTTTTAAATGATCAGGTCTGAATTTTCACGTCTACAGGACACGACACTGGATGTCCTGTCAGCACCTCTGATGTTAAACTCAAATATAAGCCTGAGTCCATGAAGGGAATCTGCTGAAGACCACCGTGAACTGATGAAGCTCTGAGACAGAAGCTTTAGAGAAAACTGAACACTGACCACCCACAAATTCATTTCTAAGTAACGAGTACAACCAGATAAGATCAAACTTTATTGATCCCATGCAGGGAAAATGAAGTCAAACAGGGTCAAGATGAGGAGGAAACACGATGAAGAATAAAAAAATCAACTGTTTATGTGCATGATGTGCAGATTATAAACAAACTACTGCCAGTATTCTTGTGAAAAAACTACCAATGCTGTATGTTGAACTGCACTCTGTTTTAGAAAAACTGCATTGCATGTGGTGGAAATCTGAAAACCAGTGCAGGTGTCTTCAAAACCAAACCAAGTAGTTTTGGTGCCTAAATGGAACCAAAGAGCATCAGTTTGACAACATCCACCACGTTTGCTGTGGCGTTAACCTGCTCTGGTCCCGTGCTGTGAGGTCTTCATGTTCCTGGTACTGAACGAAGCCCACGTTCACACTCAGCCATGTTTATGGTCTGCCATGCATGAGCCACGAGCTCGTGGGCTGCCGAGACGTTTCTGTCACGATGCTGAAACAAACAGGAACAAAACGCTGCTGAATATTTTCACACCGCCGACAAACGGACGTCGTGACCAGTGAGTCCGTACGGAGTGGAAGTCATGGACGGCAGTCAAACCCGAGCCGGCTCCCAGAAGAGGGAATTCACCGCCTCACTGATGTGCTCCGGCAAAGCAATAACTATCGTGACCATTTCCACATAAAACCTGATTATGGGCCTAACCTTTAGTCCAGACCTAAATTTAACACTGGAGGGGAACTTCTGCTGGACAGACATGAAGATTTAAGCACAGCAGAGCTCAGGCAGCCCATAAACTGCAAGATGAAGGCAGAACTGATGGATCTGAACTTTATATTAAAGCCAAAAATACGTTTTCAGAGAAATCTGGAGGTCGCTTTTATTCTTCTTCCCTCCACATAAAACCTGTTCTTGGACCAGAGCGCTTAAATGTGGTGTCATCAGTGAGTGTGAGCCACACATGCTTCATTCATGAACTTAAAGAGCGTCTCGATCAGCATTCAGCGCCGCCGCCTCACTTCCCTCCCCAGCTGTCAGCCGGAGAGGAAGTGGGCCTAAATATAGCTTCCTCTTTCTCTGAGATGCGCTTTGTTTTGATCCTCATCTCCATCGCTGCCCTCTTCGCTTCCAAATGAACTGAATCTGTCCTTCCTCTCGTCACAGAGCCCACATGTGGCACACACACCAGCTGTTCTTCACTTCCTCCTCCTCCTCCTCCTCCTCCTCCTCCTCCTCTCCTTGCTTCTTCATTTCCTCTGTGACTTCACAGCCATTTCATGGGTTGGTAGTTTGATTCCGACATGCAAACAGACGCTGACTACACGGACTCAGAGGACACTGTGAGCTTCCTCCAAACACTCTTTTCTTTGGCTTCTCCGTCCTTCAGTGAATGAAACACTTCTGGTGTGAACGGGGTTCAGAGAACTGATCTGTGAGCAGCAGATTCATCACAGTCTGCCTGCAGTATTGATTCAGGTGCGTTTGCCTCAGCTTCACTCCTCCTCCTCCATCATGAAGGATGGAGCATCACTACACCGGGACTGACGGGTGCTACAGACGCCTGGTTTAAACACTGCTGTTAGTACACGTACAATAGTTCAGTGTTTATTTCCACCATCTTTGTTGGTTTTAGTTTGTTCCTGTAAATTGTTCTTGGGACACTGAGAGCGTCTTACAGGTGGAGCAGATTCCTGCTTCGTGTTCACACTCGGCCAATGACGCTGATTCTGATCATATGAAGGACAAAGTGAGACATTAAAGCTGAGAAAGCAGAATTTAAGGTGGACTGAGTGTAAACAGGTAGGCTTTAATGGAAGCTAACGCCACCAAAAGGCGACTGTTTGAGTCTTTAGGTCTTAAAATAAACTGAAAATCAGCTGTTAATGGATCTTAACTTGTTAATTAATGTTAGTAAAACCTGGTGGCCTTATCTCGACCCAAGTATCTTAAATCTAATCTAATCTAATTTAATCTTAAAACCACATTCCGTACTACTAAAACAGTAGTATTTCGAAACTTGTAACTCACAGTTTTAAGTCCTCTCCTCCGCAATCGTTGCTATGAAATGCATTCTGGGATATGTAGCTGCCCCAAGTCCACACAAGTCACCACCCGACGCATCCTCGATAAAATGGGAGGTGCAAGAACACATCCGGGTATTTGACTGGACTTGGCGAGATGCGGACTTTTGAATTGGAACAGTACTTTGATGACGTTTCTCAAGTACACAAGAACACAAGTACAGAGAAGGAAAGGGCCTGTGTTTACGTGACTGACAGGAGGCGACATGTTTACACCGCTGTAAGCTCCGCCCCCAGAGAGGCAGGTGTGTGTGTGTGTGTGTGTGTGTGTGTGTGTGTGTGTGAGTTGTTAGTTGCTGTCGGGAACCTAAATTAATTTTATCCCACCTCGCCGACCCCCTCGTAACTCACGAGACCTGTCTGTCTCCGTCGGCCGTCGGTTCCGATTAGCTCGCGGTGTTTCCGGGCAGAGTTTCCCGTCCGACGTGAGGCGGAGTGGTTGACTCCAAAGATTGTTTAGGCGTGAGAGGAGGGATCACTCGGAAACGGGAGCAGGATTCCAGAATGAAAATATTGTGTAAAAATGACTGAATATTTGACAGAATATTATACTTATGCCCGTCACACGAATAAGAGATTACAGCCATGCTAGCAGCTCCGTCAGGCTGCACAGGCACAGCAGTGCTTTGAGCTAGATGCTAACATCAGTATGCTAGATAAGTTAAGATAAGATAAGATAAGATAAGATAAGATAAGATAGACTTTATTTATTCCACAGTGGGGGAAATTCACATGTTACAGCAGCAACAAGACAGAGTGCAAGAAGTCAGAGGACAAGAAGACAAAAAAATTAAAAAAATAACAAGAATGAAAAGAAAAATAAAAGAATAAAATAACAAGAATAAAAAATAAAGAATAAATAACATGCTCACAGTAGCAGTGCTGATGTTTATGCTTGTTCACTGTCTTAGTTTGCTAGCATGCTATCACAGGTGTGAAGGTGTGAACATCAGTAAACAGTTCCCTGATGAGTTTAAGGTCTCAGTTGCTAGTTTCACCTCTTCTTAAATACAGTGTGATGGTCATTTTGTAAATTATGATCATTTTTACAGTAAAATGGATGATAAAGCAGATAATGATTTAGGGCATGGCTCTGTAGCTGACTCATCCTGACTACGACGCATCCTCGGTTCTGTCAGATCCAATGAGCATAGAGGTGTAGCAATGTGTGTCCACCGCAGCTCCAAATATGGTCACTTCTGGGTCCAAAAAGCCAAGATGGCAGCGGCCATAATGCCAAGTTGGAGGCTTCAAAACAATTGTCCACAAACGAATGTGTGACTTCACAGTGGGTTTACATAAGATCCATAAAACCATAAAACTGTTGCAAATACAAAGTCATACACTCTGTTCCTCATGACACCATTGCTTAAGCACTTGTCTAAACTATAGTCTAATAGCTGCTGTTGGCAGGGTCTGCCAGTCTGGTGGCCTGATTGGAGCTGTCTCCCATGTAGGCGTAGATACTTCCCATAGAAAGGCTGCGTGTTGCTTTTAATCAGAGTTGCTAATGTAAATCAGTTAGCTCCCTTCATGCCTGAACTAGTTTCTCTTGCAAGGCCTAAGCTAGAAAACACTCACTTTTGTGCTTTTTGTCCAAGTAAATACAAGACATTTATTTCATGAAAACCTCTAAGCAGTTAGCATGATGAGTATCTAAGGCAGATGATTTGTTTTTGCTTTTTTACATCATAACCTGCTTCAAATGTTTTACTGATGGATGCGAGCGGATAAAAAAAAGCGCAGGAGTGAAGCGTCTCGCTTCGCTTGGATGCTCTTTGTCTCCTCCTCTTCTGCTCTGGTTCGTCCACGCCCCCCTCCCCCCAACTGCTGCAGTGACGTCACGTAGGTGGCGAGCTAATGGAAGTGTCAACAAACAAGACGTCACACGCAATGGCCGATCTGATTGGCTCCGAGCGCCGATCCGCTGCCGCACGGGAGAGAGGAGGAGGCCCGGCGCGCCTGCAGTTGCTATGCAGACTGTCGAGAAGAGAAGACGGTTCAAAGATTTATTTATTTTTTTAAATGTTTTCTTTTCAATTCAGTGTTTTGGGAGCAGCTGATGCGAGGAAGCAGCATTAAAACATCTGATGGAGGCAAATGTGAAGCTTTGAAAGGCAGGAGGATTATTAGTTTGAACAGATTTATCAATAATATCCATATATTGCCCATTATTGTCAAATATAGAACCAAGCAGGCTGCAGATTGCACATAGACCTGCACACACAGCACTGTTCATTAACCACCTGCTGTTTGTAAGATAACTTATTTTTGCATTTTTATTGATATTTTTGTGATAACACAGACTGAGAGAACAAGTGAACTGAACATAAAATAAAAATGTAATGAAGAGAAACCTTGATATTTTTTTTGCTTTTAGTTCCTAATATTCTGAACTGTTAATCTTTTCTGAATTGTTTTCCAGAGTGGGTTGTAACTTACTTTGTGATCATTATTCTATTATATATTTTAATGAAATGTACAGATTACAGCAGACAATGAGGAATGTCATTTCAAAGTCATCAGTCAAAGAACACAGACTTTTACATTTGAAGCCCTGACACAGAGCAAACTATTTGTTTCACTAACAATCCTTCTGATATATTGGAGCTCTGAGTCCTGTATCATTTAAAGTCTTTATAAAATGAAATGAAATTAGTTTTGCTATTTTTGCTTGACGTTTGACCGTTTTGCTTTATGATATTTCTAATGTAAAATGAACAACATTAATTGATAGTAATAACATTTATTATATATCGTGTTGTTCTGTAAATGAGCTCAAAGCGTCCTGGAATAAACACACTGGAATGAAGTGGAGATGTTTAATCCGTCTGTCCACAAAATTCTGTCTAAAATCTGTGAAGCACGTTGGAAACAGGACAAATTCTGTGTCGTTTTTCTTTGCTGATGGAGAAACTTATCTGTCGCTCCTTGCGTTTACAATGCATGGTACGTGCTACGTCATTACGTTAACCCTGAAACGGAAGTGAACACGTGCGGTTAAAGGGGAATCACCACGCATGCTGCGTACCCACGGACCTAACTCAGGTAATTTAATCTCATTTAAACTAAATATTGTCAGTTATTTAAAGACAAACTTCGTCGCGTATTTAATCGAACTGTCCATCGACTAAACGTGAGCTAACGTGACGTGTTTCCTGTCTCCTGCCGCTAAACGGTAAACCTAAGAAAACTAGCTAGCTAGCAGCTAGCCTTGATAGCTGGACTGTCACCGCTGGTCAACTTGTTAATTATTTTATTCACAAACTCACTAAATGTTGTGATAACCGCTAGTTCATCGCTGTGAACAGAGCTCAGTGTTATTAAAACAACATGTGCTGTTCCAGGATCAGAAGTTAACCCTCCTCTTCATCATGGCCGTGAGAGCATCGTTTGAGAAAAACAACGAGGTCGGCTGCTTCGCCAAACTGACCAACACGTACTGCCTGGTGGCCATCGGCGGCTCAGAGAACTTCTACAGGTGAAACTTGACCCTTTGTGTCGCGTGATTTCTGTTCAGGTCAGACAGTCGCATCAGCTTGACTCAGTGGGTTTGAGTAGCACGGAGGCTAAATTAGCCTGCAGCGCTGTGGGCACACCTGAGGCTGATGTCACCTGAGTGCAGTCTTTATCACTGATTTTATGTGAGATGAGGTGTGGCTCAAGTCATTGTTGATGACAAAGTACACACATACCTGAAGCACAGATCAAGTCTTTAAATAGTTCTGATGTGGACGCACAGGTTTGGAGACTTCTCAAACACATTATGGGATATAATTACACATCAGGTGACTGATGATGGCAGTGGACTTCAGGGCGGTGAGTTAGTCATGGAGGATGAGCGTCGGCTTCATCTTCAGCTGCTGCCCTCACTCACATGTAGCTGCCTGCGTGTCTTCATCCACAATAATATAACAGATAACCATCATTATTCCAGTGAGCGTGAACACTGAGTGGATTTCTTTGTTAGACCTCCTGTATTCACGTGAAGATTTCTCCACTCTTTAGTTCAAAACATTCACTCAGGTCCCCAATTTTTACCAAAATGTAGAGCTCGGCCTGTGGTTAGTGTATCACACACGTATCGTCATCCGTGTACGTGTCGACTGAGAAGCACCAAGAAAGTGCAGCACAGAAAAGTGAAACTAGGTTTGATGTTATTTATAAACAGTGTTGTTACCCTGACTCTAAAAGTCTGGTCTGAAACCTCAATAAACCAGAATTAATCATCAATAACCAAACTGAGTTCACTGACTGCAGTTTCCTGAAGTGTCTCTGAGCTCATGTGTTCATCTCCTTCATCCAGTCATGTGTTCACAAAGTGGTAAACTCTCTCCATCCTCTATGAACAACTGAGTCTTTCCAGGACGCCCCTTTCATACCCAATCATGATCCTCTCACCTGTTATCAATCAGCCTGTTTACCTGTGGAATGATCAAACAGGTGTTTCTGGAGCGTTCCACATCTTTCAGTCTGTGAAACATGTCGCTGCATCAGATTCACAATAAGCAGATATTTACAGAAATCAATGAAGCTGATGAGTAAGAACATTGAATATATTGACTTTGAGCTGTTTTCAGGTCAGTTTATGAAAGAGAGGATCAGAAAATTACAATGAAAATTTACAATTTTTTAGGATGACGTTTCTTTTTATCCCACTCTTTTGAATATACTTGTTGTTTTTAATTTGCATGCACTTGTTACACTCCTCTATCCGCTTTATTGATGCTGCTGTAAACTGGAATTTCCCCTTGCAGGATTAACAAAGGAACATTGAATTGAATTGAAAATGATCACATCCTGTTCTTCTTTGGAAATCAGGGTTGTAATTAAACAGTTTGGTGGAGCTGAGGCGGCTGAATGAAGCCTGTTACTGAAAGCTGGCAGCTAGCTGTCACTCACAGCAGCCATGCCCATGATGATGTATAAATTAAGCCTTAATATGCTCTCAGTGCATGAGTTATATAAGAATTCACACCCTGTACAGTTTTCATGAACGGCCTGTAAACATGTTTGTTTCTTCAAACCAACAGTCCAAAAGCCAGAAAGTCTTAATTTACTATTTAATTTACTATTTAATGACAAAGAACAGCAGCAAATCTGAAGCTGCAACCAGCAGCAGTGACTGAAACAATCAGCCGATTGTCAAAGTGACTGGCAATTCATTTTTGATCTCACACACACACACACACACACACACACACACACACACACACACACACACACACACACACACACAGGTTCCTGATCCAGCAGTCAGTCCTGTGTTTGAGTGTAATCTGTGTCTGCTGGCTGAGTGATGTGTGGACAGCTGGTCCAGGACAGGACAGCCAGTCCAGGTCCTGCTGGTGTCCACTGACGAGCTGTTGTTGTTCTTGTTGTTGTTTGTGTGGCTGCAGCGTGTTCGAAGGAGAATTGTCAGAAACCATCCCAGTGGTTCACGCCTCCATAGCAGGCTGTCGCATCATCGGGAGGATGTGTGTGGGTGAGTCATGCTCTGGAGCGTGCACGCGCACACACACACACACACACACACACTCACACTCACACTCACACTCTGTTTGCTCTTCCATGTGATTTCTGGAAGTCAACAGGCCAAACAAAGCTAAATAGTTGAATGTGTGCTGATGTCCAGAGATACTTTATTCACGATCAGTTTCTGGAGGCATGTGGTCCTTTAAGATGTCGCCAGCGCGGACCAACACGTCGCTGTTCCTGATGACTCGTCTGCGTGTCACCAGGTAACCGTCACGGCCTTCTGGTGCCCAACAACACGACAGACCAGGAGCTGCAGCACATCAGAAACTGCCTGCCGGACGCCGTGAAGATCCAGAGGGTCGAGGAGAGGCTGTCTGCGCTTGGAAACGTCATTGCCTGCAACGACTACGTAGCGCTGGTCCACCCCGACCTCGACAGGGTGAGACGACTGCACGTACACACACACACACACACACACACACACACACACACTCAGCTGACAGCCGTACCTATAATGAGCGACTGGGCTGGAGCTTCCTGCATCAGGTGACAGAGCTGCTGGAGTGATGTCGTGTTTCCATCAGCGTGTGTTAATGCACATTTTGAAGCAAAGAATGATGGAATGAATGATATGAAGAAGAATCGGAGGGACAATCCCCTTTATTTCCTCCGCATTTATCCCATCCTGGTTGCCTTCCTCCGCGGCAGACCAGGAGCGGTGGGCTGCCATCCGACCGGCGCCCGGGGACCCAGTTCCATTGTTGTCACCGCTGGTCAGGTGGTGATCTTCTTGCATGTTTTTAGGGTTTTTAAGGAGGAAGAGAAAGGCCCCTTTTTCCTCCAGCAGCAGGCACTGAAGCCATGGTGGAGGACACGCCTCCAGCACCCACAGCGGGATTCAAACCGGGACCTTCTAGCTGTGTGGCAACAGTGTTACCACTTGTGCCACCGTGCCACCCAGCTGTTTCTACTCTGAGAGGATGAGGAGAAGAGTTAGAAGGAGAAAGAAAGAAAGAAAGAAAGAAAGAAAGAAAGAAGAAGAAGAAGAAATAAAGCTGTTGGCATCTTCTCACGTATTCCTATAACATGAAATCACATTTGCTGACTGGTGTTGTTTCCTCTTCTTCTTCTTCCATATTAGCGGTTGCTAAACAGCTTGTGTAGTCTTGCTTATTCGCTTCAGACCAGCTGATGGAAAACTCTGGCTGGAGCTCGTTACTTCGTTTCCTTTAATTCCAAATTTGATACTCGATCGCTTTAGTCATTTACCAGAAAAAAAAACTCATTTGCTGGTTTATTCTTCACACACTGACTGCTCACTTTCAATTAAACCTTGAAATGTTACTGAGTAAAGACGAAGAGCTCCAGTGTTTGTGGTTTCTTTCAGAAACAAAGTGGTTCAGTGTGATCAATAACTGATACTGATCGATTGAGCCCGAGTTGACGTGCAGTTGTAATAAAGCCAAACGAGCAGCGTGCTGCAGGTGATCTCGCTCATGTCCTCCTCCCTCCCCCGCAGGAGACAGAGGAGATCCTCGCGGACACTCTGAAGGTGGAGGTTTTCCGTCAGACGGTAGCAGAGCAGGTCCTGGTCGGCTCCTACTGCGCATTCAGCAATCAGGGAGGCCTCGTCCACCCGAAGACGTCGATAGAAGACCAGGACGAGCTGTCGTCTCTGCTCCAGGTTCCCCTCGTGGTGAGTGAGGAGTTGGTGGGCTGGTGGACACTCTGTCCCTCCTTCTCTGTTCAGTTACTGCTGCTGCGCCTGTCCAGCTTTCTGTTTGCGTGTGGCTAACGTGAGCTAATGCTAATAATTAAACTGTGAGTTATAAGAAGTCCGTCTCAGCAGACATCCCACAGAGGATGTGTCAGGTGTTTTTCTAATGTAAGCTAACGTAGAAAGCTAAGCTGCCTTTGGATGTAATGCTGGGCCACTGTTGTAGGTAGTCAGCTAGTTAGCTAGACATGCTAACATTTACAGCTTAGAGCTAATGAAGACAAAGTCTGATCCAGGCCAACTGATGCTAGTTACAGTTACTGAGCTGTGATTGGACAGTTGCTGTTTGGAGGAGCAGAGAGATAAACATCCACACAACACGTCAGCTCACAGAATTTCAATATTTCTGGTCAAATGAGGCTGGAACAATGAAACGCATCACTTCCTGTCAGCCAGTGGACGAGAGAGACATCGGTTATTTCATATTTCGTTCCATCGATCAGCGGGACAGCGCGGAGACAGCAAGTACCATTTTGTGCGCGACAGTAAAGACAACTTCCTGTTCAGGCCGGCACAGTAAACCGCGGCAGTGAGGTGATCGCGGCGGGGATGGTGGTCAACGACTGGTGCGCGTTCTGCGGGCTGGACACCACCAGCACCGAGCTGTCGGTCATCGAGAGCGTCTTCAGGCTCAGCGACGCGGCGCAGCCCTCGGCCATCGCCACCAGCATGAGGGACTCGCTGATCGACAGGTGACTGGCGCACACACACACACACACACACACACACACACACACACACACACACACACACACACACACCTCTGTCTTCCTCTCTTCCCAGCAGCTAAAATTGAATCATTTGGACAAACAGTCCGTCTCCCGTGTCTCATTGAATCTGATATGAGGACTTACGGGAACAGCTGCCGTTAATTGTCCCCTCGTGGTTTCATCCGTCTCCTCTGCTCTGTTTCCCGTCAGCATGGCGTAAGCCGCCTCTGCCGTTTCCTGCCATGGAAGAGCTCCAGCTGCGGTTCGCCTGGTCTCACGTGAAGCCGCCGGAGCAAGCTGCCGGACCTCATGTCTCGACTCGGAACGCCTCCTCCCACACAGTACCGCCCACCTGCAGCCATGTTACAGATCATTCTGTGCCTTTTTTCACATTTGGTTTCATCTTCCCTCTGATTGGTCCTCTTCTCCAGTAGAACATCCTGACACTTGAAACAGGTTCAGGTCCACCTCCTCACCTCCAACGCTGTCGTCTTCTAGAGGAGAGGCTGTTGATCAGAGGCTTAGATTTGGTGAATGGAGAATGAAATGTCACCGAGACGATCTGAGCATTTACATTTCAGCCTTTGTGGCACTGACGTGAATCATTTTAACCAGACGGGGAGAAATCTGAGTGAACGCTTTCTCCCTGTTTGGATTAAATCTGTTTCTGTGCCTGAATCGTTTAAAGTCGCCGTGGAATAAAAAACGTGTCTGAACTCAAATCTTAGCCTCAACAGGAAACTGTTAAAGGAAAAGCTGCAACGGTCATTTTAAAGTTTAAGAGTCCGTCTGAACAAGTTTCCCTCTTCAGGTCTGAATTGAGTGATTTCAATAGAAAGTTTATCGAGAAGCTCTGATATGAGTGAAACGAGTCAGAGGCCTGCAGGTGAACTACAAACATGGTGGATATTTCTTAACCAACGTTTCGTCTCGTCTGTCTTGTAAAATAAAATAAATCACCCTTTTTATCTGTTCGATGTTTTCTTTTGAGATGAAACCTTCAGAATCGGCTGCAGCGAACCAGAAAACTGTTTAATGTGAGGAAAGTGTTGGAAAGTAATGAAGTACACTTACTCAAGTACTGTGCACCTGTGAGCTAGTCTTAGTGTTAATATTTTCTGCTGCTTCTCTTCACATTTATTGGACAGATGTTCTTCTCACGTGAAGATTTTACATGAAAAAATATGACAAGCTATTAAAAGACATCCTCTAACGAGTTTAAACCTTCCACCAACGTGTTTTTACTTCTGAACTTCTCAGTTTTCTTCTTTCCCATCAATCATCTGACGACCCCTCAGACTTATCAGGTGACCCTCTGGAGGGGCCCGACCCCGAGCTTGGGCACCACCGGCCTGAACTCACTAACTGTGTATGAAGTCAATGAAAGAAGCTCCAACAGTAAAAATGACGTAGTTCCTCAGTTTGAGGGACGTCTTCCTGTAGTCAATGGACCATCAGTCCCCTCACACGTCCCCACATGGCTGGACGAGATTTAGACGCAGTGAAAGCACCCAAATGTCATCAGAGCAACACGGACAAAAGACCAGAGACGTATTTTAAAGGCAGCTTTTTTATTTATTGGCAAATGCTTGAATAAGGTCGTAGCAATGCGTCTATGTACACCCTCCAAACAGTGACATGTCAGAAAGCCCGAAGAAAACACACTTTGTAACACAGCTCGGTTATATGATCGTTTATACGCACACATTTTTTTGTTTGTTTCAAACATACACATACACTTATTTTCAGTTTTTGGTTTGGGAAACATCTAAAAAGACTCTTTTTTTTTTCCTTTTTCTTAAACAATACAATTAGATCTATTGCGTAAAATCAATATACATTTATAAAAAAAAAAAAGTGAAAACATGCAAGGTCTGTAGTGCATCACAACCGTTTGTCTGTAAAGTCGTATTAAACAAAGGCAGAACGTACAGAGCAGCAGCGCTCGAGAGGAGTAGATACAAAAAGAAGATACTCGTTATATAGATACAGAATTCCTAAAAAAACTCAATGCCAACTCTTTTATATTTGTATTAATTTATGTGCAAAAGAAGCTCATTCATTTCCAACATTAAATACATTTTGTCTAATGCTCGACTCTATGCTACCGTGACACACGCGGCAGGAGGAGACGTCCACCTCGCGGCGGTCCGACGCCGTTAACGCGGGGCCTGACTTCGGCTCGGCTGAAAAGCTCTACTGGGGTCTGATTACTTCCTGGCTTCCGCTCCTGCCGATCGCGGGCTGCGTCAGCTCTGCTCGGGGAACCGAATGGGATCATTTTATTGGCGGTTCGCTGGGCTGTTGAAGCCAAAGGGAAGTTAGAAAATAAAACAAAAACGTCCCCGTGTAATTGCTCGTGACCCCTCGTTTGACGGCAGCCCCTCCTGTCTGCTGATCCCGACCAACAGTCGCTCTGAAGCCGATAACTGCTCGCCTCTTTTCTCATGTTTTTCCTCCAAAACTGATTTTCTTTTTTTTTTTTTTCAAACCAAACATGAAAAGCAAGCAAACGTTAAACTTTACGACTGTTGGAACAGAGAGCGTGCCCCATGTGTCCACTGCCTAAAATCTACTGGACAGGCCTTGAATGCATCGTCACCTGATTGGTTGCTGATGACCTCAAACGTTTGTGTGGTTAAATGTGGGTGAGCTTTGTGCAGGAAGACAGGTGAGTAGTGAGACGACGTGTATTGTGCTTACGGGGAAGAAGACAACAGCGTCGGTCTGTTAGTTACGGCTGGTAACATGCTAGGCTAGTGCTAACGCTAATGCTAACGTCCCTTCTGTGACTGAGCAGTTCGTACATGACAGTAGCTTTACGGGGGGTCGTGTGGGGTCACCTGACAGTGGAAACCTGAAAGGGTGCGAGGGGATAAATATTGCACGTGTAAAATGTTATTAAATTTCTGAGTATTACAGTCATTTTTAGCCTGATTGTCAGCTACTCGGTAGCCAGTGGCGAGTTGGCAAGTTGAGCTTCAGGCTGACGGTAAATGTATGATTAAAACAAACTCAGACAGCTGATATCTCCAACAAAAGACAATCATTAAAAAACTAAAAAGTGAGTTAAAAAGGTGAAGGACGATCAATGCGATCTATCTCTTAGCTTGTACTGCTGCTGTTGTAATGACGAGGATCTACTGTAGACTGACAGCAAATTAAAACTGCTGCCTTTTCACCAATCAGCGACTCGATCGGCCGAGCTTCAAATCACATCTCCGCTCTGACTGGCTTGCAAGCGACCGCCTGGTTTCAAGTTTAGCTTCTCTAATATGTCTAGTTTTAAGGATGAAAATCAATTTTACTCGCACATTCCAAACTCCAAAGTCATCGGTTGGTTCGTCCCACCTTTTCAAAATAAGAGCGCTCAGTCTGTGGAACCGAAAGAACGAGAGAGAGAGAGAAAGTAAAACTAGAAACGCTCAGAGATGATTCTGAATGGGACACACAGGATGTCCTCTGGCTGTTGGAGCTAGTGTTGTACTTACTGACCAATACGAAGAGGGCGCCAGACTACGACAGAAGAGAGGGACGAGGGGTGTCTGTCACATGTACGCTGACTGACGGGGTGCTGCTACGTGGGCCTGAAACGCGACAAAGTGGAGGGTCATGGAGTTTGGTGGCTTCTGCTCGGGTCCGACACAACGCGCCTCTCTCTTCCCCGCTGACCTCTGACCTCCCCCTGTCCTCCCAGCACCTGAAGATGTCCCGCTCTCCCGCCCCTCCCCCTCCCTAGCAGCCGAAGGTCTCCTGCGAGGCGTAGACCATGTAGAGGAAGCCGTCCTCGTCTCTCTCCTGCTCGTAGATCTCAGAGATGGGTGTGGACACGGACACCATGCTGTGCTGGTTGACCAGCAGGAAGAAGGCCTGCGTGGGGTTCAGCTGCAGCCGGCGTCTGGGGGGGGAGACGGGGTGACGGCGAGGACAAGAACAGAGAGAGAAAAAGACATTGAGGAGGTTTTAGTGCTTCTAACATGTTTTTGGCGTCTCGAGTGTTTCAATCCACTAAATGCGTCTCCGAGGAGACAAAAGGCGACGAACCACAGCTGTATCCTATGCAGGTGTCTTTAAGCAGACAACACTTTGACTGGACTCTGTTCACCGATTGGTCAGCTGATCTGATGAGACAGTTGCGGTGGAGACAGGATGACTGTCACAATAATGACTGTAGATTAGGAAAACGGGTGCCTTATTATTGAGATTTATTCATGAAATATTAATATTAGATGCTTCATAACATCATAAAACAAACGTTAAGTGAAGGAAAGACTTTAAACACACAAACTGAATCCTTGTGGCAGAAAGCTGACTTGTTGTTCGTGAGCTGGTTCTGATTTATCACTTCAAACTTTATTTACTGGCCTGATTTGTTGAAGCTTTGTCAGTTAGTTAAAAAAAGACTGAACTTCTGTTAACAGTCAACTGAACTCGACCTCGAGGGCGCCACAATCGATGCGATCTCATTTTGTCTTCAGCTCCTCTCCTCATCCTCGCCTCGGTTTTGATGCAGAGCTGCTCCGTCCAGCCTTTCATAACTCTGGAGTTTGATCTACAGCACGCAGAGCGACCGAGTGCAGCCAGAGAGAATGAATCTGCAGCAAATTGACTTTACGTCCCCAAAATATCTGCCTTTGTATTTCTGCCTCGTCAGCGCTTGAGGCTGACGGTGATCAACGACTGCGTCAAGCCGCAGATGTACGACGGCGTTTCTGCTCCGCAGGACAGCGCAATCTTAATTTACAGCCCGTTAATCTCCTGCTGAATATAAAGCGACCCTCTGTTCGTGCTTTTGGGTTTGACGCTGTGCTGACTGTAAACAAACTGGCCAACTGCAGCCTCAGCGAGTCTAAACATACTTCAGCTTACTCTTATGGTCTGTAAAACACGAGCAGCACACGTCTGCTAACAGACAGCTCCAAATATACACACACATACCACACACATCTCAGCGACCTCAACCTGCACCGCTATCCAATTCAGCATCCTATAATAACCTGCAGAATGTGTGTGAGGTAATGCTGGAGCGGCGTCCTCACAGGTGTGAGCTCTGGGATGAGTGTGTGTGTGTGTGTGTGTGTGTGTTTACCTGATGATCTTGACCAGCTCGCTCATGTTGACGTGGTCAGGTACCAGGAACTTGGTCTTGTCCAGAACAGGCAGCTGCTTCTCTCCCTTGTATCTCTCGATGATCACCTGCAGCAGCCACAAAGCACAGCAGACAGGAAGTCAGTGTGCGGCGCGCACGGTGCCTTCAGTCATGTGACATCTGTCAAACTGTTTCATTGGCTTCACACAGACAGCAGCTGCACTGTGTGATCAAAGTGGCAGAAGTAGCTGAGAAAGTACTAAATAAATGATGCGGCTCCGTCCTCAGGTAACTAAATCTGCCCCCGGCACCTTCAGGTCGTGTTTGTTTGATCAGAGCAAAGTGTTGTGGGCCTGACTATGTCTTGGCAGGGGGAAGGTAGTTCCTGGAGTCTCGCCGACCAGTGGTGGAAGATGTACTCAGAGCTTGTACTTAAATAAGTCAAAATACCACAGTGTAGAAATACTGAAGTAAAAGCTGCACGATGGCCCATTTCAGAATAATGTACGTCTACTGTATTACTGGATTATTATTACTGTTGCATTCATGTGTTCATCACTTTTATGTTGCAGCTGCTAAAGGTGGAGCTCAGTTTAATTACTTTTTATCTGATGTGCAGCTTGTGTGTATGAACATGCAAGGTAACGAGTAACTGAGGGTATATAAACGAAGTGGAGTCGAAGTATAAAGTAGCAAAACATGGAAATACTCAAGTATGTCCAAACTGTACTTGAGTAATTGTACTTAGTTACTTCCCACCACTGATGTTGACACTGTGATTAAACAGATAAGATACAGGCTGATGATTGGAGGGCTGTCCAGGTGCTGGCAGGTGGATTTTGTTCCCTGTGGACAGACCCGTGTTCGCCGTGTTTCCAGGCTATGATAAGCTACGCTAACCAGCTGAGTCAGCGAATTTCCTAAAATGTTGAACTATTCCTTTAAGGAGCAGGTGGCTGATGTGATTTGAGCTCTCTGAATAGAAAATGAACACTTCACTGAAGCCTGTATCAGGTATTTTAGGTGTCGTCAGCTCATAAAGACGGACTGAACCAGTGAAATCAAAGCTCTGTTTTCATTTATTACAGCGCAGCTCGGACTTAAAGTTAATGTATCATCAAACTGATCGACTGATCGAGCTCCAGCACAGTTTTTACACCAGTTTTGTCCAGTTCTTTGACTTCTCTCCATACTTTAACCACAGACACATCACATTGAAAATCTAGATGCTGGAATAAGTAGATTTGCAGGCCAGAGCCACAGAAACCTTTCACAGGCTCGATGGATCGGGCGTCTGCACTGAGTCTGACAGAGCGACGGGGTGGGAATCACATTCAAACACAGCTTACGGGGATCTTGTTGGGGTGCTGATCACGGATCTGCTGGACCTCCTTGCACCGATCAGCTGGGGGAACAAAAGACACAAAGAGCCAGAGTTCAAAATGAGAAAAATGTATTAATACACAGAGAAAAGCAGAAGTCAGATATACAGCGTCTCTGTTTTGGGACAGAACAGAGAGGCTTTAGGAGCCTGTTCAAGAGAAATTTGTCAAATCTTGTCACTATTTGTCGTCTTAAAACTAATTTATTCAAAGCACCACGACAGCAAATGCAGCAGATACGATGAAAGATGAAGACGTGACTTAAAGAAGACATCCCACGTCCACCTGATGGACACCCTGCATGCTCCGCCTGTGCCCGAATTCATTTTCCGAGACAGGAAGTGACACACTGCACATTCAGAAGAAGATAAAACCGTATGCAGAGCCGCAGTCAGCGCCGAGTCCAGCTCGACTAAAGATGGCCGAACCTGCCGGGGAAATAACACGTGCGCCGCCCGCTGATCGTTCGCTGTGATCACGTCTCTGATGTTCAGCGTGTGCTCGGACCCGCCTCCTCCCGTTTGTCTAACGCTCGACTCTAAGCTACAGTGACACACGCGGCGTTCTTCCAGGCTGAGGCCAGGAGCAGACGTCCACCTCGCGGCGGTCAAACGGCGTTAACGCGGGGCCTGACTCCGCCTCGCCTCCTGCACAGTCCTGTATCGAGATCATTTTAACGCTGTAAAAAGGTGGAACTCGAAGGTGAGGTTCCAGTGGAACACCTGGACGACAGGTACCTCCAAGTTCATCTGCATCCTCTCACTCCTCTGACCCTCATCAGGACAGTTATCTTACCAGTCAGCTGTGTTTCATCCACAGCTCAGTGGAGTGAGAGCCGACATGCAGCTCCCTCTTTATTCTTATTGAATCAAGAATCGATCTGGAGTTGAATCCTCTGATTCCCGCCCCGACATTATAATAAAGAAGTCTTTTCAGCCTTTTCACTCGTTATAACTGAACTTTTCATATTCTTTCACTTTCTCAGCAGCAAACATGTTTTGTTACGACTCGTGTGTGTCGACTCATTTACATATTCATGAACTTTTTCAGCTTTCCTCTTTCACTTTTTCCACCTCGCTGTCTAACTGTACGACACGCCGTCCTCTCAGTGTTAAGAACAGCTTATTTCGTAAAAACGCCTGTTATCTCTTAAACACCGGCAGGGTTCAAAGCTCACACTGTGTTGAGGAGAAACAGTGAAGTGTGAAAGGTTCCTTTGTTTCAGTCCGGGGGTGTTTTTCCTCTCTGGCTTTGGGAACGGTTGGTGCTGATTACTAGAATATTAAGTGTATTCATGAAAAAACACTGTGAGTTTAGGCGAGTTCAAATTTAATCACTAATGAGATTCTACAGTTCTTTTCTATAGCCTTTATTAAATTAAATTACATGTCCAGCCATTTCTTGAATATCTGCCATGTTAATAACAACACTTTCAGGACTGTTTCTATTTCACCGTGAACAAACCTGCAGCTCTTCATTCAGGAAATACTTCCATGTACAAAACTGCTTATTACACTAAACAATCCGCGAGTTAAGTCAAAGTCTGTCCGGCCTTGTCACGACCTGTCACGGTTATGTATTACCTTCATAACGTGTGTAACGTGACAGCGCACCGTAAGACAAACAGCAGTGAACCACATGATGAAGCAGGTTAACAGGTCCAGCACCAGGCTGCTCACTGACAAGTATTGTTCAGTGTCAGGAAACTTTCTGAGGAGGTCATAAAAGTACAACCTCCCAGTACATATGAGTAGTACTTTTCCGTCTCCACCGTGACACCGTTGCTTAGCCCATATCTCTGTTTGACCAGATTATGTAACACACAGGCTCCAGGCTCCTCCCTGTCCAGAACAGGGGCCGTCGTTTGGGATCAAATTTCACCATAAATCACTGAACACGTGTACTGGGTTCATGTGTCAGCACATGTTGTTTTCCTTTAAGCAAACACGGAATGTTTACTGCTGCTGCAGCCCAGCTAGCTCAGCCTGCTGTGTACTAGCTAGTAATGACAGGCCGTGCTAGCTTAAAGCTAATGTGACAGTGACCCAGATGGCCTTTCAGCGTTAGCAGCCAAAGAGATCAACATGACTGAGCTGAGCAGGCCAAACGATACTGGCTGCACAGCGTCGATCATATTTGGTTAGCTCTGACAGACTATATTTCACTCTTTGATTTGCACCACAAACCTGACAAAAAGACATTTTCTCTAAACTTGACGCCCAGGAGCTTCTGTCCCATGATGCTGTCGATCTGAGCCGTTAAATCTGACTTTAAACAGCTGTGAAACACTTATAACGGTTTCAATAACACAATGTACAGATGAATACTACGTAACTACCTATCAACAATCTGAGTAAGCTAACTTAGGAGGCTAGCAGGCCGGCTAACTACCGAGCTAGCTTCTCTGCTCAGCTGCTGCGTTCACAGTTAACGACAGCTAGCTTGACAACACCGCCTTGGTGGTTTCTTACCAAATGTCCTCCTTTGTTTGAAGGGTCTGTCGGACGGCATCTCTGTCGGTGTTATTACACAGTTTTTACTTAATGAATCTGCGCTTCACCCGCTTACGACACAACTCGGTCACAAAGAAACTTGAGGTATTTCGGTGGAGGGTCTCCGGTCGCCTCTTCGGTCTCAGTCTGAAGCCAAAACGGCTCCGGACAAACAAAGCAAGTAAACCGAGGCGCTGACGTCATCCGCTGGTCTTAAAGGGACCGTCCACAAATGACTTTCTCTCCTCTTCTGCATCAAACTTCCGTTAAATAACTTCATTTATGCAATTTATACCATCGAAGCTAATCATTGTCATAAAGTGCTGATAAGGTATTTCAAATATAAGCCATTCAGCACTGTGTCATTGTGTCACTGTGACAGGAAATGATGACATACCGAGTTGTTTTTGCTTTTTGCTTTTCCAAACCCCTAAGGGAGAAAAAAAACATACTTCACATTGCTTTCCTAAATTTAGGAAAACTGGTTGTAAACATGATTTTGAACTGATAACATGCTTTCAAGGTTGACTACAGGAAATGACACATGACTTCTGCCTGGGGTCCCAGCTGTACATGGTTAAAAACTGGACTTACACACAGGCGCAGGAAGCGGGGGGCTGCCAGGGCTGCAGACCACCTAGTGGTCACTGTAAAGAATCTTAGATGCAGCACTAATAATTTCAAACCCTAAAAATTTGCCAAGAATGCCCATCCAAGGCAAACTCAAAGTCAATTGTTAGCTGTTGTTGAACCATTTGAGTACATGCACGGTTCAAATTGTAATATTCTATACTATATTTTTGGTAATATTGATTTTTCTACTCTTTGTGTGTAATGTATATGGCCTTCTGTTGCTGATTTTATTTTGTCTTTTTTACTGTCTATTTAGTGCTTCTTGTTCTGTTATGTACCTCTCCTTTTTTCTGCTGCTGGAACAGGTGAATTTCCCCAGCATGAGGTAAATAAAGTCTTATCTTATCTTATCTTATCTTATCTTATCTTATCTTATCTTATCTTATTAGCACTGAAATCCTTGATTTTAGGTGTTAGGAACTGTAAATAAACCACTGAAGTTGGCTATCGGTGTGTTCAGAATTTCATTGGCTGTCTGAAGCGCCAGTCATCTGCATAGGTGGTTGTGATTGGCTCAATTTTCAAACGGAAGAAGAGAGGGAGGCCCTGTTCAATTCAGACTGTTATTGGCTTCTCTGGTTGCTAGGCTTTATATGGCAGAGCGTGATTGGTTGATGGAGGGTCATTTGAAGCCTGAGACTCCCACAGAGCAACTGGAAACAAGATGGCGTCTGTGTATGTTTCTGGAAGTTGGAATGTTTAAAACACCAAAGAGAGGCTGAAGACGAGCACATAACCTGCTGATTTAAGAGGAGAAAACATGTTTCTGTGGATTATTTTCATGTTTTGGACTAAAAATCTTCACTGCAGTGCATCTTCTGGACCTTTGTGGATGTTTCATCGACCTGTGGATCATTGAGAGACATCAGCGGTGAGTTTCCTCGATGTTGTGTCAGTTTTAAAAAGGTTGTTTGTCTGCTGTTGGTGTTTATCGAGCCTCCTGCTGTGATTGTTTCTTGAAATGGTTCGAACCAATCGATTGATGAGAATTGAGCTTTCTAACAGTGTTTGATATGAGTAGAAACGTGAACATAGCATCTGAGTCAAATGACGGGAAGAAGAGTAAACAACAGGACATTTTCCGACAGCCCGCAGGTGGACCGTCAGAACGGTCTGTACGTGTGTGTGTGTGTGGCATGGCTGCTAGCCTAGTTAGCGGTTGCCTGTGTTGCTGCCATTGTCATCGTGATTCTGGCGAGCCCCCCCCCCCCAAAACACATCGTCCCGCTCACTTGTACTTGCAGTTGCTCTGTACTGTGATTGGTGTTGACAGTACTGTTATGCAGTACTACCTCTCCCAAATTCCAAGGAAGTACTTGTATTTCTGTTCCTGGAGTTTTCTGACAGCTCATCAGAGGCCGAACTGACCCCTGACGTCTCTGCGTGGGACAACAGTCTGCACGAGACTTTTTCACCAACAAAATGAACGTTTCTTCATTTCAACATGGAACATTTTCATGTTGTTACTTTCATGAAATGTGTAAATAGTTTGTGGCAAATAGACGAGTCACCACTTTAATATTTCAGTGAAGAAAGAGAAATTTGTAAAAATGTAGGAAAAACTGTGTTGCTTGTTATCATTATCTTAACGTTGTTATCAGCATGGGGTCTGTGGGCCCAAAAACTGAAGCGTAACCAAAATCAACAACACAGAACAACAAAAGCCTTCCAGTGAAACACATTGAACGGCTCTGAGAAAGAATATAACTGAAAACACTGATTTAAAAAAACATAAAGAAAAGCAGAATCAATCATTTCCAGTCAAACTGTTTCACATTCTGTTTGATTTTACAGATTCATCAACAAAATCACCAAAAAAGAGTCCAGACATTTCTGTGATATGAGTCCACTGAAAGATCAGGACTTATTTTCCCTTTGTTTATTTCATATTTTTGCTTTTATTGTTAAATATCAATTCACTATTATTGCTGTCACAATCACCTTCATCAGTAATTATTTATTTACTTTATTTGAACTTGTTTATTCGCGTAATGATGCACCATCCATCGAGCTGCTGAAGGACGTGTTGTTCAGTTAAAATCAGTCTAAAAAATCAAGCTGCCATCGAATTTAAAATTTTAATGAGAACACCTCAGAAACTTTTTCAAGGATTTCTTCCCCTTTTCCAAAGTTTGTTGTTTTTGCAGTATCTTATGCACTTTCTATGATTGTGATATTTATATATCAGAGTACAAGTGTTCCCTTTAACTCTTGTCCTTTGTCTCGAACTCTCGGGATTGACTGTACACAGAAGAGTCTTCAGTCTGTTCATTTCATGAGGGAAGCAGCTGTTTGCTGCCCTCCGGTGGTTGAAGCTCTCGGCTCGCTGCTGAGTTGAAAGAACTCAGCGTGAGCTCAGACTCGACAACAGACCTGAAACTCTCCATTCGAAGGTGAAACAATGCTCTTCAGCTTGAGTTAACTTCCTGTTTAAAGCTGCATGAATTTACATTTTCTACATTTTCTTAAACATGACCGTGTCGTGAAAGGTGCTGCTCTGGGTCGACGCACCTGCAGAGAATTCTCACCTGACTGCATTTCCCCTCAGCTCTGTGGAGCCTTTTAGCCTCTTTCAGCGCATGTTTTGGTTTCACGGCATGTAAAAGTGGAATGAATACTGGGCTCACACTCACCAGGAAGCCAGAAACATGACCTCCAAATAAATGCTGATGCTGCTGTTTGACTGCTGAGTGTGTCAATAAACAGCGATCACACATCAGTGTTGTGTTTACAGTTTGTTCTGCAGCCCCAAAGCTGCCAAAAAAAACAATAAATGCAGCTTTAATTCTCTGGTTGATCACATTAAACTGATAAAAGTCGATCCTCAAAACTGCAAAAACTGGCATAATCAATAAAAAGTACTTGACAAAAACACCAAGAGCACTTTGACTTTTTTATTTCTTAATTTGTCAAAAATAACCATCAGAAACTTGCCATGGCGACAGCAGAGAGGTGTTGTAGTGTGGTTCACTGCTCCTCACTGAAACACTGTTCTTCAACATCTTTTGCCAACAAAATAAATAACAATCCCACATTTTCCATCGACAGAGCTGAAACCTAAAGGTGTGCTGGGGTCTCCGTCTCTGTGCACTTTGCAGACGTGTTTGCACTGGTCCAGTTTCCTGAGGTATTTTAGCAGGTGTGCGCTCACCGTGTGCAAAGATACCTCTGAAATAAACACAGCGACGTGACAAACAGTAGTGACAGAGAGGAGGCCGGACTGGAATGCTAAAACATGGAAAGAGAAGTTTGCCTGCAGAGAGAATGACCGCCGCACACCTTCAAACCCTGCCATGACTTCCTGGTTCAGCGAGTGCATAAAAAGCTTCTGGGAAACAGGGTTTTTTTTTAGGGAGACAAATAAACGTTTGGCTGTTTAAATATGAAAGACAGATCAAGAGAGTGATGATCGGGAAGGAGCTCCTTCGTTTTCAGTCCGACGGGTTCTGAATGACGATCAAGAAATAGTCCTTATCTGTGGAGACAAAGACAAAGCAGGTAAACACACACAAAGGACAGTCGAGTACAACTTGGATGATACAGACACCAACACAACAAAACAACACACTGAGGGATAAAAAACACTTATCTACAAAAGTCTTCTATTTTACGTAATAAGACAAAATTCTCAAATTCATGTGCGCCTGAACAAAACCTCTGTCTGATCTGAACACTTTATTAAATGAGCAAAGTTACTGTTTAAATCAGGAAATCAACAAATCAACACCAGCTCAGCAGTTTTCAGTTTTCTCTGCTGGACGCACATTTTGATCTGCAGCCAAACAAGACTGAAGTTTCACATCCAGCTGAGCAACAAAGGTTTTAAAACAATCAGCAGCACTAAATCAGGCTGTTCTCATTGTGGTATCAGATTATAGTAAAGTGACAGCCAAACTGCTCAGAGCAGCTTCATTATGAGCTGCATCATCACAGCTGAATCCTGCCTGTTTCCAGATGGTGTAAACTGCAATGCAGAGGCTATAAACTGGACATGAGGCGCCCAAAGGGGGCAGAGAGCCTCCAATCAGTCGGCTTGTCTGACTGAAATCGACTACAGCAGCTAATGTTGTGGAATTAGTTTCTCTGCTTTCTGTCTTTGACTGGTGCAGCTTTGACTCTTCTAAGACTGACCGCCTCAAATATCTTCAAAGTCTCTGTGTTAGTCATCATCAGTCATCAGTGTTCAGCTCTGCTGTCCTTCACAGTCTGCTCTCAACTTTATGCAAACATGATGCAAAGTTCTTCAAAGACGCTGTTCGTGGCTCTTTGTCTCAAAGGCTGCTTTACACACAGAATCAGATATTTTCTTTAATCACTGGTTCACATTTTGCCCACATGTGCAATGAACGTGTTATTGGTCCCTGCAGCTCACACGGTCCACACAGGCTGCAAAGAAATGGCTTCCTGAAGCAGTTTCAACGTGAGAGAAGATCCACAGTGGACTCTGTGTGTGTGTGTGTGTGTGTGTGTGTGTGTGTGTGTGTGTGTGTGTGTGTGTGGAAAGTATGGAAATATCTTTGTGTTTCCTCGCTGAGTCACAACAGACAGATAATAACACAAAGCAGGAATCTGGTCCTAAACAGACCATCAGTCTGGAAGATTCTCACTTGATTTGTCAAACTCAGACCAATGAAGCCTCATACTGGATTCAGTGGAAACCAGTAGAGAAGAAGAAAAAAATGGATTTGATCCATCATCACTGCTTTAAGAACGGTTCTCTACAGTGTGGACAGAAGGACTGATGACAGCGACCAGTGATGCTTTCAACACACATACAGACATGTGAGTGCTGTATACAGATAGAAAAAGGTGAACCTGCTGACGGCTCAGCGCTTCCTGGAGAAACCATCCATTAAACAGGAGACTGGTTTGTGTGACGCTGAGATTTGAGTGACATTTCTTCCTGTCTCACCTGGAGCGATCATGATCTCGTTCTTCTTGGAGCGCACACGGAGAAAGGTGAGGTCGTTCTGGGGGTCGATGTCTCGGACGGTGCTCCTGGCCTTCATCACCAGCTGGTGGATCAGCCCTGCGTACTGCACCGTGCTGGCGTTGTCCAGAGTCGTCTTGATGGGGATTCCTGATGGAAGAAGGAGAAATGGGTTCATTCATTTCTGTGAAGCCACACTGAGTAAACTGTTACTGGAAGCTTCACTGATCTGTAACTTGGTTATTTCTTTGACTTTAGGTCGAGATGGAAATAAGCAGACATCAGGTGACATGTTTCTGAGTACCATAGTCTGACATTTTATTCAGTTTTCCTTCTGCATGTGCATCATAAACACAGTGAAAACATACAAATAAAGCTGTCTGTGGCTGAACAGCAGCGAAGTAAAACTTTACATGAGCCAGTGTGAAGACATCTTTGAATTTAGCTGCACTATGTTGATGCTAGTAATGTAAATGTGTGGTTTTCTGCCTAGTAGAGACACAAAGGAAAAGTAACTGCAGGCTTACATTTGCCTTCGTCTTACCTTCTGAATTGACGATGATGATGCCCTGCACTCCCTTCTGGCCCTGAATTCTCTTCAGTGTTTCCTCTACTTCAGCCTGAGAAACGGAAACATGAGTTAGCATCACTTCATTTAGCTTCTGAATGGACTGAAATCCGACAAATAATCACAAAACGAAACGACAACAGGAGCTTCAGCAAAGAACATTAGAGTAGCTGCTGCCAGTACTGTCAAACAACCTGAAGAAGGCTAACTGACTACACCGAGCTAGACTGACAACGCCCGACTAGCATAAGTAAGCTAACCAGTTAGCAATGTATTAAAATCGCTCCAGTACGATTATTTATTCACAACAGTAACGACGGAAATATGAACGTGTGCATGAAGCAGATGTTGGACAGTCGTCGCATCCTACCATTTTACTTCTGTGAGGACAAATCTGTGTCAGAAATTGGCCTCCGAGCTCAACAAAATAAAGGCTAACAGAACAGTTTTGTTGCTGGGAGAAGACAACTGACGTAAACTTCCGGGTCAAGTGCCGCAATGCTGCGTTCACGTTCCAGGGCAAAATCTGAAGTTCATCAGCTTGATCAGAAATCAGAAATATTTTTCTTTCTTTCCCAAAATACAACCTGTGGATCAAGAAGGACATCACGTACAAACATATAGAAACATGGATGAATTTAATTATCATAGTTTCCCATTTATTATATCAGGATGGACAATGACTACTTGAACACCTGGGACTGTCGTTAAACTGAACGTGTCCATGTTCCGTTTTATTTTGGTCCTGGTTATGTTATCCAACTATTTATCTTAATAATACACATCGTAAACATTTAAGCCTCTTTTTTTTCATTTTCTAATGCCACCAAGCCTATTTGTTAAGGAAAAAAGTTATTATTTGGAAATGAAGAGTACTTCAGAGAGTACTTCCTATCAAGTATTTGTCTTGTTCTTCAGCTTGGCTGTACGTAATGGACTCACAGCAAGAGGACAGTTCTATATTTATTTTGGAAAATTACATTCCAGTATCATCTGAACTACATTATGTATTTCTTGCCAAAAGCAAAGGAAAGTCCCTCTATTGTTATTTCTGTACAGATCACAGTAATAACTCAGAGCAGTCAGTCTCCTCCTGGTTGTAGGTTTCTGATAACAAATGTTCTCAACTCTGGAAACACCGAAAACTCAGAGGCTTAATGTTTTAAAACTGCAAATAAATCACGTGTTTGTTCACGTTTGCATTGTTCCACACAGCTTCAGGTTTTTTAGAAGCGGTCGCGTTGTTCGTACTTTTTTTATTATTATTTTTCTCGTGAAGGGTCTGTAAGTAAACAGTGTGGGCGCGGCCAGCAGCTGCGTCAAGTTACACACAATCAGACAAGCCAGGACCGGACGTTCAGAGATGCTGCCTTCAAAGTAAAACAGGAGGAAACTTTAGGACAGTAGTTTTACTCAAATGAAAAAATTAAATATGAAAAATATATTAGTTAAGTGTTTAACTTACTTGGTAAGATTCGTGTTGCCGTCTCCCTAATAAACCCCCTTTAGACAAATCAATGATCCTCCTGCTCCAGTGGCAACAACAACCAGTGATATGAGTCACCAACACCAACCATCCTCCCAGGTCTTTTCATCGGTCTTTATTTTTATTTTATCTCTAGGACACAGGGACAAATAATTCATGAAATGGTAACCTGTGAGACATTTCTATGTTCAGTGAATGTCTGTGTGTGCAGGCGTGGATCCTAAAGTAGGGATCAAACTGGTTCTGTGGACTCAGGCTATAAGGATTTTTATTTACTTACTTGTCAGTAAAGTATTATTTAATGTTGTGTCAGTTACATTTTGGGATGAGTATACTAACTTTCAGAGGACAATGTTGCTCTTATTTTCCCCTACACTGATTTTTAAAACTATCTTTCCTGGTTCCAATGGTCTTCATGACTATAGACTGAACAAAACCTGAATCTATCTTTTGGACTTTTATTTTTTAAATTCATAACCGGAAGTTGTACCTGACTCTCGCTGACACGGTCACGTTCCGGGGTTTTGGCATCTTTCCGCTTCAGAGTTCATTCACGTCGTTGACTGAACGCAGCGAGAAATGGACGAGAAAGAGGAAGATCTTGGTGAGTAAAAAATAAACAAAAAAAACAGAGAAAATGTTTTTAACCGGAGTTCAGACTTTAGCTGCTGCCGAGTCCGTGTGTTTCCAGCGGGGCTCAAGTTTTCAGACCCTCTCTGTTCACCGGAGGGTTGAACCGGAGTTTAACGCGTTAAACCGGGTTAGAAAATCCACCTTGTCTGTGATGTTTACACTGATTTCAGTGCTGTTAAATGCAGTGATGTGGTACATGTGTGAAGCTCTCAGTCGTGTGCAGACGGACTGAAGCTGAAGTGACTGAACGGGGCTCCGTGAGAAACCGACGCACCGCGGTTCACCGTTTAACGCACACTACAGAAAGTCGGTAACGAGTCGGTAAAAACTGTGATTTTTCCTCTAATGTGATCAAAAACATTTTCCTGTCAGCTGTCAGAGTCACTTTGCGTTTTTGTGAACTTATAAAAGATTATTTATCGTGTTTTTGAAGTTTGTTCGTACTAGCTAGCTTACATTAAAGGGGACATGAAACACTTATCAAAGTTCACAAAACTTAATGCAAGGTTTTCCACACCAAAACATTAGCCAATGCCCAACATTGTTAATAGGTTGTAAGAAAAGAAATTAACTCCCAAAGTTTACGTTGTCAAACAAGGGTGCAGCCATATTGTCTTGGCGTAGAGCGTGACGTCACGAGGTTGGTTGGATGGAGGTCTTTCAATACTCCGCTGGTGACAACAGGGACGAAATGGAACCACAAAGAAGGAAGAACCGCAAGGGAGGTCATCTCTGTATCGCTCCATGCTGTAGCAATGAATTCTACAGAGGAAAAAACAAGGCAAGACTGTACATTTCTGTGTTTTTCCACTAAAGCGGCAATCGGTTCTCTGTCGCTGGCTAGCTGCTCTCAAACGCCAGAGTCCCAGTCTCAGTCCCGCAGCTACGGTTTGCAGCCAGCACTTTGTAAATGAGGACTACATTGACGAGAAGGCTTTTGAATCAGGTGTCCTGGTAACTCGTTAAACAAACAGGTTGAAGCCAGAAGCTGCTCCATCTGTGTTTTATTTTTCATCTTACAGTGTAGGGTCCACAGACCGCCCTACACAGTCCGACGGCAGCAAAGAGGCGGCTGTGCGCCGTGGTGGAAATCGTTAGTACTGTGCACAGCTGATCAAACTGTAGTCATTTAGGTCATTAAAACGGGAACTGGCTGCAGTGGTTAGAGCGTGCACTCACCTGTGTGTGTGCGGTTTGTGTGCGGACGACACCATCTGTTAGTCAGAACCATTACATCGTCAGACGTAGAGCCGGCGAGTTTACGACACGGCTAAAAAAAAAAAAAAAAAGCTTATGATTTGCCTTTTATTCCTGCTAACACTGTAATTTAAATGGACCACAGATACAAGCAACACATTTTTCCACTGATGGCAGGCTTAAAAAATACTGTGGCATAGTTATTACATAATAACTATAATGATAATTTCACATCATTTTCTACAATAATAAACATCGAACAATCAATTCATATAATTAATAAAACACTCGTTCAAGATTCTAGATTTTTCCTACACACATAAAAAAACGGTTACAAACTATTTTCAATCCATGTTAAATCTCTTGTGAAATTCGCAGTTAGAGACCCACTCAGTCTGTGATCAGTGTGCACTGCCTCATCGCCTCAACCATCACATCATCTGCAGCCGCAGGATCCACATTTCCAATCTGCCATCCACGTAGTTGATTCCACACTATTCCTCAATGTTGGGGTGACAAGACGCTGCCAAGTACACAAAGTACCTGTAGTATCGTGAAAAAAAAAACACAGATGCGCTTCCTCTGCATTCTAGAGGGATGAGACAAGTACGCTAAGGTTAGCTAGCTTATGCTCTTTTTAGCTAGTAAGTTAGTTCGTTTACTAATGTGGCGCTAGCAGGGTAACGCCACAATAAACCTAACGATACCACACTGGTAAACTTACTGGTGTCACATCAGCCAGCCAGTTCACTGGCCAGTTAGTGTGTGGCGTTACGCTACATGAGTTCGCTGTGGCATTACGGCTACACGAGTAAGCTAAATAGCCAGTGAGCTGGTTGGCTAATGACACGCTAGCAGGTTTACAATTGTGGCACACAAGTAACTTAGCATGATTAACCTGCAATTTTGATGAGGACATTAGCCAGTGAACTATAATGCTGGCTAGGGCAGACAGTATTCTGGACATAATGATCTTTCAATCAGCTTCAAAATTTCGTCCTCTTCCATTCTTTCTTTGTACTGCCAAGCTAGCTACGTATCCAACCTGATCCAACCAACCAACCTTGTGACGTAACTAATGACGCAAGATCAACATGGCGGCACACTATTGCTGAAGCAGTTGATCAGCACGAAAAAAAAACTTTTCTAATTTTATGTAAAAGCACTTTTCATCTTAAAAAAATCACAGACATATTCCCACACTCTTAATTCTGTGTGAAATAAACAAGAATCGGAGTGTTTCATGTCCCCTTTAATGTTAGCTGTCTGTCAGCAGGTGAAGTTGTGAAACTTAGTTAAGATAAAACTTAATTGATTTATAGGATGATGTCATAGAATTTAACAAAATGAGACTTTAACAATGAGATGAAATCAAATATAGAAAATCAATAATGTACAAATGGAACAAATACAGTCATAGTGTAGTTACCGTTGAGGAAATATGGAGGACTTAAAGTGCCAAAATCCAAAATGAATTAATTAATAAGCAATTAAATGCACCAAAAATGATATCAGAAATAAATGTAGGCATTGATTAATTTTAAATATGACATATTTATGATTTATTTTGCTTCTGTATTTATTTACCTTTGTATTAATTCCCCTGTTTATTTACTTTTCCATTTATTTTTCCATTTTCAGATTTACCAAACTTTATTGAAATTGCTTTGTTGCAGCATAAATTGCTCAACACACAGTTAGAAAAACAGATAAAACACTTCAAAAGGTAAAAAACTACAGTCACAAACTACCGTAAAGATAACATCGACTTAATAATAATAATGATAATAGTGAAATGTGCAAATGGTGAAAAAATAATAAGAAATTTAAGAGTAATGATAAAAAATGTACAATGTAGTAAAAATAATGCTGATAATAGATAATTTATTTTCATATGTGTTTACTTCTAAATTTATCAATCTATGTATTTTTATATATTTCCCAAAACGTACTTATTTCTGTATTTTGTTTTTACATTTCTGTACACATTTCTGCCTCATTATGCCAGCGAGGGGTCAATTGAAAGAGTTCATCTTCTGTTGATCAACAGACCGGTTAATCGATCAATAGCTCGACCTTTAGCTGACTTGCGTTTAATGCTACAAACAACCAAAAACCAGCCTGCAGCGTTTGTCGTGTTGGACTCGTTGCCTGATGAGGCAGTCTTTCTTTGGTGCAGAGAGAGAAAAGGTCCCGCTGGTCTGCAGGAGTATTTTGGATGCATTGTCCATTCAAAGCTTCAGTAATCAGCTCGGCTTTGTTCTCCCACTCACATTCCTTCTCCCCCCCCCCCCCTTGTATTTTTCTCTCTCTTAATGAGTCTG
>JBBMOE010000107.1:233140-283714 GCA_037975065.1 Chaetodon trifasciatus | reverse complement strand
ACACAGGTGAACACAGTGTGGGTGGAAATGTGTCTGCAGAGCACTCTCTGCAGTTTGTCCTGCCTTGCTTGGACAATGGGAGGGGTGGGGTCTGCCGTGCGTCCATCAGAGAGTGGAAGCTGAAAACGATGAAGAGTTCTGTGATTTCTCTCCCACAGCGTGCGCACACACACACACACACACACACACACACACACACACACACACACACCGAGCGGGTGTTTTCCTGAGCTTCGCTGAGCTTATTTCCTGCGCTGGTTTGGAGGGCGTTGGCCTCGTGGCGGGCGGGGGGGGGATGCTAAGAATGAGCTCACCTGCTCAGAGCTTCTATTGTAGCTGCTATTCCACATTCAGTCGTTCATTATTCTACATCCAGCTGACATGTGATCACATGAATGAGGGATTCCTACCCGCTCTGATCCCTGACAGTCAGTGTTCGCCTTAGCTGAGGTCCTTTCCAGCCTCTCTGATTGGACTGCTGTGACGAGTGTGGCTGCCTGATGTGTTTGACATCATGTAAGTCATTCATGTGTGACATCAACTGATGCTTTAATATGAGCGTGTCACCGTGGCCTCGCCTGTTTCCTGACAGCCTCTCTGAAAGAATGCTTCCTCCCTTCCTGCCACACTGACAGAAACACCCCCCCCCCCAAAAAAAGAAAAGAAAGTTGATTTCTATTGTTAGCACACGACTTTTTATGACATCTAATCATATTTAAGGAAAGAAAGAAAGAAAGAAAGAAAGAAAGAAAGAAAGAAAGAAAGAAAGGCCTGACGTCAACCTCAGAGGAAAGCTGAGAGGGAAAGGAGGAGAAAGGAGAAGGATTGATTTGACCCAGGGGAACGTCTTTAAGATAAGATAAGATAAGATAAGATATAACTTTATTAGTACCACGCCCGGGAAATTATGTTGTTACAGTGAATATTATCAGAAACATTAAATGATGCAGGAGAGCAAACGACAGTGCGTCTATGAAAAACATTGCTCTGTTAAATGATGATTGACAGTTGCCGAATTTCCAGGAAATGATTAAAAGAAAAGGTGAATTGATGTGCTGTGACCTGAATGTTCGGTGCATGAAGAAAAACAGCTGGTGGCGCTGGATCTCCGCCCGGTACCGTTAAATCTATGCAGAAGAAGACACGAGGACATGACGTAGCACAGCCTCCTCAGCCTTCACGTGTGCTTCCAGTCTCTTTGTCTCATGTGTCTTTTATCAGTACGTCTCGTCCTCCTCAGCCAACAGTTTTGCGTAATATTTCGGCTTTTTTTTTTTTTTAAATTTTGGTGTTTCCACCCAGATTTTTTCAAGTTAACTTGAGAAGGAGCTTAAAAAGGTGGATGGAAACACAGTTCATCAGTATCCTCAGGTGTGTTCGCTTGCAGTGAGACAGAAACAGCCTCTTCTTTGCCTCTTTTCAGGCCCTTTTGATCCCAGCATACCTGTAGAGGGGCCATCAGCGCCCCCTGCTGGCTGGCTGGACGACGTTCATGGATACGAGAGCCACAAAGGAGGAGGTGAGTCTTCTGTCCTCCTCCGGTCTTTCTTTAACCTGCTCCAGCCTTCATCTCCTGTGTGTGTGTTTGTGTTGGTGTGTGTGTCCAGAGGAAGACAGCCCCTTGTATCCTCCCCCCCCTGCCTATAACCCCCAGCCTGAGCTCGACAGGAACACGTCGGTGCCCAATGTCAGGTAACACAAACACCCAGAGGTCTGTGGAATTATGAAATGCTTTGTTGATGAGTCTGTGGCGATTTCATGTGAAATATAAAGGCATGATGGGATGTTAGACCCACAGAACATGAGTGTGTTTGCTCCCTCAGGGTCCCCACGGTGTCCGAGGATGTGGCCAGAGATGCCCTGCTGAAGTTTGTGGAATCCAAGTGGAGGTACAGCTCCAAACCTGCCAGGAACCTGACCTTCAAAGAACTCAAGCCCATCACGGTGTACCGGGTAGGAGCTTATCTCGTCCACAGATTCATCTTTGAACATGTTGTCGTTCTGATGTCCGACCTGGACCAACGTGATGCGTAATGATGTGCACAAGGGCTGATCATCTCTGTGTGAAGGGGCCTTCAAATGGTTTGTTTTGGTGGAACTGAAACTTTCAATCTCACTTTTGTGTCAAGAAATATAAACTATCATGATATAATATAAACTATCATGACATAAACTATCATGATATAATATAAACTATCATGATATAATATAAACTATCATGATATGATATAAACTGTCATGATATAATATAAACTATCATGGCATAAACTATCATGATGTGATATAAACTATCATGATATGACATAATATAATGATGCTGCAGCCTTTGAGCTCAGTTTTCCATTTCTCAGGAGAAGAAACAAACATTTTTGGACAGATTTGTGGAAGGCGTCTTCTTTCTTCGTCCATCTGGGTTTTATTTCTTTTTAAACTTTAAAACATTATTATTACATTACATTATTTTTACATTATTACATTATGTTTATTTTAAACTTATTATTATTGTCCTTATTGTTCTTATCTTTATTGTTTCATTTTGTATTATTTAAAGCGTCTGATTTTATCTGCTTCAGTCACAGTGTTTGAATCCTGTTTCAACCATTTGAAGCTCTTTGTTTTGAAAAGTTAAATAAAGTTTATTTTGTTAACTTCATAAACTTTATACTGTAAGAACAAATGACAGTGTAACACTTTCAGGTCCAGTGTGTTTGACAAAAAGCACCATTTCCATCCCATCATGTCTGTATGAAGCTCAGCTCTGGTTGTGCCTCATGTGTTTAAATGTGAAGTGCTCTTCTGGGTATCTATTGATTGACTGATTGATTGATTGATTGATTGATTGGCTAAATGAAGTGCTCACGTCCAGCCGTCGTCTGCTCGTCTTCTCTCTGCAGTATCGACTGGAGACCTACACTGAGACCAGAACCAGCGGCTGGAAGTTTGAATCCTACAACGGTAAAACTTGACTCTGGGCTAACAGATTACTGCTAACATTAGCTCTGTTCATGGATGATAAGATTAGCATGGATAAAAAGGGAAACAGCTCAGCCTAGCAGGAATGTTTACCACGTTCACATCTACATTCAGCATGTTGGCATGCTAACGTTTGCACATTAGCACTAAACACAAAGTTACAGTTGAAGCTGATGGAAAGGTCACAAACCAAAGTGTTGCACAGTTTGATGTGATGATGGCGCTGGATTAAAGGTCAGGGGTCAGGTCAGGGGTCTCCAAAGTGGCAGATACATCATGGGGGGGGCAGGGGCAGGGGGGGTTTGTACCAGAGTAGAGACTGCCCAGCCAACAACTGGTCACTGAGATTAACCAGCACCAGTAACTCCACTGATCTGTGTTTCCTCAAACAGGACAGGTGGTCGATGGTCCTCAGTTCGGAATGAGCCCCGCGCCGTGGGACATTCCTGTGGCGTTGCCTCGGACGTTCACCGACAAGGTGGAGAAGATCCGCGTGCCGCACTCGTCCTTCGTGAAGGTGTGATCTCAGACAGTCGAGATGTGTGTTGTAGCCTCATTTTAACTTGGATCAAAGTAACATGTAACGTGTGTGTGTGTGTGTGTGTGTGTGTGTGTGTGTCTTAGACGTGTCACATGTGCAACGGCTGTGGAAGGACTCTCTGTGTCAGCTGCAATGGCAGAGGTCAGGTGAGAAGTCTTGTTTTAAGGTTGAAGCAGGAGAACGCTGCAGACATGAGTCTGTCAGTGCGGAGCCTCTGACGGGGGCAGATTTTACATTTCTCTGTGTTTTTGTTGTGTAAACTAAAGTGGAAGCTGTGCGATGCTACTTCACACGCTGACACCTCCATGTTTTCATCCTCCACTGATGCTCTGGTTACTCCCTCCATTCATTTATTGTTTTCTCTAAGAAGAATTTGTCCCTCGTAGCTTCTAAAGACTCGTTTTGTCCTCACTGCTGACATGATTGAAATGTGGAGTGTTTGCTTGAAAGAGCCTCCCTGTCAGTGTTTCCATAGACGTACGAGGTTCACACTGAGGCGTGTTTACTTCATGTTACCTCATAGTTCAGGCAATAATAACACACTGAGCTTAGAGAATGCTGCATGGCGTCTTAACAATGAGGAAATGAGGAGCAGGCGTCTCACCTCCTGTCACGGTGGAGGCGGCAGGAGGTGAGAGTGCAGCCCTCCTGCTCTCTTTCCCGTCTCTCTGTCTGAGTGTCCTCCTCCCTCTTGCAGAAGCGTTGTATATCCTGCCATGGCTCAGGGCACCGAATGCAGCACGGGAATCACAGGGGGTCCTCAGGGAGCACCCGCTGCTCCTCCTGTCACGGGAGAGGCCGAAAGAGGTGAGAGGAGAACCAAAGCACACACGAAGGCCGTGAGATGAGAGTGAGGGGACGAATGGAGTGCTTGAATCACTGACAGCTCATATGAAAACATGATGGATGACAGATGATGGACAGGTGGACACGTCGCCATCTTTACTGTTTGTCCTGTCAGTCAAAGCGTCCAGTGGACAAACAGCCTGAGCACACAGGGCGTCTCATGAAGACAGATTCTGTCATGAGCGACTGTGAATCAGTCAACGCTTGTTCACAGCGTACAAACAGCTGAAAACACTCGTCTGTCTCTCAGAGTCCGTGTGTGTTCACGTGTTTCTCTTTTCAACGGTCGCCGTCGCTCCGTGTCCGACCGTCCACGTGACTCAAGTAACGAAGCGACGAGCCGACAAATGTCAGAAGCTCTCGGGGCGGAAACGTTGGTCCAAAGCATTTGATGTTTGTGATGATGGTGGAGAGGCTGTCTGATATGAACCCCCCCCCCCCACGCCGTCTCAGTGCCAGACGACCTTCTGTCTTCGCCACAACAGCTCGGCTTGTTTGTTTGTTTGTTTTGCTCTGACGTTGATGTGAGAACCTGTTTTCACCCCCCCCCCCAGGTGCATCTCCTGCCACGGCCAAGGCTCCAAGACCTGCTCTGTCTGTCACGGCTGCAAAACCCTGCTGCACTTCATCCAGCTGACTGTCACATGGTACATCAGCACACACACACATGCATACACACACACACACACGCACGCACATTCCCACTCAAAATTTGTCCAAACATCTCTGTGTGTGTGTGTGTGTGTGTGTGTGTGTGTGTGTGTGTGCGTGTGTGCAGGAAGAACAACGTGGAGGACTTCATTCCCGACCGTCAGCCCGACTTCCCCGACAAGAAGTTTGAGAAGGTGACGGGGGATCCTTTCTTCGTCGACGAGAGCGTTCTGGTAAAACCAAACATCTTTTCTTCTAATGAGGGATTCAGGTCAGAGGTCAGAGGTCAGAGGTCAGCGTCACATGGACGCTGCTGACACATCCATCCGTCCGTTCAGTCCACATGGAGGTCGTTGTCAGGGACTGACGTCTGTCCTCTCGTGTGTCCCTCCAGGTGTATCCTATCCAGGGTTTCCCCGATCAGGAGATCTGCGACGTCTCCAGAAGAATGATCGACGAGCACCTGCAACGCTTCACGTCCTCCAGCCGCATCCTGCAGCAGGTACGACGAACACCTGCAGCCTCAGACACGTCCCTGCCGCAGTCCCCTGAGGTCTGTCTGCAGGTCTACCTGGACAGGTGGACTCACCTGTAGTCGTTCAGAGTCTCTTTCTGTGTCTCATGAAGTGACTCATGAAGTGTTCATACCTGGGCGTTCTCAGGGTTCCCATGGCAACGGAAAGCTTACTGTAACACTCCATTAAGATGAGACGCCTGCTTGTCTTCCTGACGTCCTCTGTGCTCCAAACAGTGAAGGTTCAGCTGCGTGTGGACACGATGACAGCACATTTAGACGAGTTGCTGAATGTTCGGTTTGTGTCTCTTGATCGAAAATGGAGGCTGACGTCTCGACGGCTTTTCTTTGTGTTCGCAGCGTCAGACCATCGAGCTGGTGCCCCTGACTCACGCTCACTACACCTACAGCGGGAAAGACTACAGCTTCTTTGTCTACGGAGTGGAGAACAAAGTGTTTGCCGCCAAATATCCGTCTGCGTGCAGCATTTTATAAGACACGTCCAGACATGTTGGATCCCGTCATCCCGACCAGACGCCGTCGCATCGGCCGGTTTGTGCTGACGAGTCGTCCGTTTAACGTTCCTTCATGTATTCACCTGAAATCTATTGTGAAGTTAGTCAGAAATGTGCATTAATGCGAACGTCGGACGAGTGAATCCTTCATGATTAATCTCACACACAGCAGTCTGATCCTACGAGCCTGCAGGGGTCAAAGGTCACGTCCTGCCAGTTTTACATTTTTACAGCAGAAACATTTCTTGACCTTGAATTTCCAGAAGATTCGTGATATAAAATGATTGATTTTAAACTTAATGAGATGACAGATTAGAGTTTAAGGGTGTGAATTACAGATTTGATTTCATAGCATCAAACATTTCCCCACGATGCGTTCAGGCTCCGTGTAATCCAGGACGACACAGTCCAAACCTGCCTCCTCCTCTACCTCTTCACCGTCAGCTCGGACTGAGAAATCTGCCGCCTGCGCTCGCCGTGCGACGAGCGGCTGCTGCTGACTTTGTGGCATTTGGTGCTGAAATGTTCGACGTCTCGCTCGGATCAGACGTTCGTTGTCGGACGACGGCGGATCGTCTTAGTTGTCGTCGCTGAGTCGACTCGCAGTCGTTCTTTCTTCAGCCTGGAGCTCCTCTGTGACCTGTCAGACATTAAAAACATGTTTTAGTCCGTTCGTTTCTTTTCAGTCAGTTGTAAATGTTGTCCCCTCTGTCTTTATCGGAGCGTCTGTCTCTGCATGTCTTACCTGTCTTTTCTGTGCCTTCCTGTTTCATTGTCACCAGTTTTCTTGGATGAACTTTGGAACGTGACTGAGCAGGTAAATCTGATAAATCTCAGTTTTGCTTTTAACGACCTCTCGTCTCTGTTTGATCAGTTTCACTGAACGATGAGTGAAATCATCGTTAAAGCAGATCAAATGTCGTTAGCTTTGTTTTTGAAAAGGGATTCGGCTGAAATTTGGTACCAGAGCAGCTGATGGATCAGAGGATATTTACATATATTAATGTAGGAAACCCTCATTCAAAGTCTCCTTTGAAAAGTTGGAAAAATAACTTCAGAGGAGAAAGATTTGTGGATACGGAGGAAAGGAAAAGTTTGCTGCTCGCTGGCTTCAGGTTTCACGTTCTGCCCTCCATCCGGTGCTTTAAATGACAAACACACTGTTATTAATGTACGTATTAAATATGATGAGTCCGACTCTCACAGCTCTGGACCGAAGTCCAAACTGACCCAGGATCTCAGTTTACTGCCGACACGTTTGTTCAGATGAAGACGAGCTGTGTGTCGCAGTCGTCAGCCTCACTTTCATGACTGAGAACTGAATAGAACAGCAGTAATGTGGCTGCTGTACCGGTCTGTCGTGGTGAAGAATTTACCGATTTACCGTTCCTACCCTCACCTATGGTCATGAACTTTGGGTCATGGCCGAAAGAACGAGGTCCCGGATACAAGCGGCTGAAATGAGTTTCCTCCGCAGGGTGGCAGGGCGCTCCCTTAGAGATAGGGTGAGGAGCTCTGTCACCCGGGAGGAGCTCAGAGTAGAGCCGCTGCTCCTCCACATCGAGAGGAGTCAGCTGAGGTGGCTCGGGCATCTCTACCGGATGCCCCCTGGACGCCTCCCAAGGGAGGTGTTCCAGGCATGTCCCACCGGGAGGAGGCCCCGAGGAAGACCCAGGACACGCTGGAGCGACTGTGTCGCTCGGCTGGCCTGGGAACGCCTCTGGACCCCCCCAGAAGAGCTGGGGGAGGTGTCCGCGGAGAGGGAAGTGTGGGCGTCTCTGCTCAGACTGCTGCCCCCGCGACCCGGCCCCGGACGAAGCGGGAGAAGACGGAACGGAGAGCTGAATATATCCAGACTTTTGTTTCTTGGTATGTTTCAGTCAGATGTGTTTTTTCCTCTCAGCTCAGGTTTCTACAGCCATAAAAACACTTTTCAGTCTTTGTCTGTCAGCGTTTCAGTCAGCGTTTAACTAACTTAAACCAACTTTTATTGTAAAGGACAGAAAATTTATGCCAGAGTTTGTTTTTTTTTATTTTTCTCCACTTTTGAAGAGGAGAAAGTTTTATTCTTTGTAAAACATCATAAAACCTGTCAAATATATTCATTTAAACTGCTCTAAAGTTCATAATAAAGTTCTTTATACGGTCGTCCTGCAGTGTCTTCAGTCCTCAGAGCGTTTGTGTGCTGAACAGCAGCGTGAGTCATCTTTGACTCCTGATGATCAAACAGTTTATTAGAATAACAGGAACATTTCAAGTTTTAAGGATTTCATATTCAAAGAGTCAAAGCTTGGTGGCAGGAATGATCAGATCTGACTGAAGGACTCAGCCAGAGCTCTGATGAAGGAGCGACTTTAACTTCCTCACACTGATTTTTGGGTCTGTCAGATGTTTTTCTCTGATCTCGTTCCACATTTTAAAGAAACCGAACAGGAAGTTCAACAATCAGGAAAAGATCAGTTAGAGTTTGAGGAAATGTGCAGTTCAGTGTTTGTATTCAGGTTTTTGTTTATTCTTAGAAAGATTCTGTAAAATATGACCAAGTACTGCAGTACAGCGAAGTAACAGTACATTTACACAAGTACTGTATTTATGTACAGTTTTGGGTACTTGTACTTTACTTGAGTTTTCTTTTTATGCCACTTTTTCAGTGTGAAGTCCTTCTGTGTTTTATATGAGACAGCTTCAGTTCAGTGACTCTTTCATGTCAGACTTTCCATTAAACACATGAAGAATTTTCAAAATAAAACACATTGTTAAGATCAGTCCTGCGTGTCCTGTGAGTCCACTGGTCGTCTCTGTTTCAGATGTTTGAGTAGTTTGAGCTCCACAAACAGACCAGAGAGAAGACGAAAAGGGGACAGAAATCTGTGCAGAAGACTTTGTCTTTGTCTTTTGTCCTCTCTCATTAATCATCTCATGATCAGACTCACATCTGTGTTAACAAAGTAATTCCACGTGGGGGCGCTGTGCTGCAGTAAACAGTGGCCTGTGTGAAGGTGTGTTTGCTGACCTGATGGGCTGTGGGAAATAAAGCAATCCAAACTCAAATATCAGGAGCCAAAGATTTGGTTAAAGAGGAAACTCTGAGCCTGTTGAGCAGAAATTTTCTCTCCAAGTTTGAAAAATGTTGTTTTTTTTATGTTCGGTGACTTTTGGAGCTGATGATCAACATGAAGAAGAATCACCACAGAACAGGTGCAGAGGTCACCTGCTCTTCTTCAGGTGTTCTGGGCAAATGAAGACAAATATAACTATAACTGAAGTAAGTCGAGGAAAAATAAAGAGACATTTTGATCTCAGTCGAATCAGGACAAACTTCTAAACCAGATTTCAAACCTTCGTGCAGCTTCACACTTTCTCCTTTTAATGTCTCCAATGTCTTTAATGTGTTTCTGTCGACAAAGAAACTGCATTTCATCAAGAACTGTACAGAAGTAACACTTTGAGGTACTTGTACTTAGGTATCTGAGTATTGTCCAATTTACTTTGTTGATTCATTTACATGTTAAACATAAAATAAACTTTCAGAATATGATCCTTTACTTCACATTAAACAAAATCTGAGCAGTAGTCGTTTGATGAAGCACCAGCTGACGAGCCTGTCTGATGAAGATACTTCCACGTGTTTGTTTACGTAAGGTTATTTGTCATTCAGTATTTTTACATATTTGTGCAGAATTTGTCACTTTTGTTATGTAAATGTAGGTGAGTGCTTCTTCCAACACACTTCTTACTAAGTTTCACACATTTACAGACATTTTTTTTCTTTCTTCCTGTTGCAGCGTAATATTGAAATTTTTAATATTAAACCAGCTTTTATTTAATCTTACTGAAGGTTTATTTAATTTAATCTTACTGTCAGATTTATTCTTCTCATCGTGTTTAAATGTTCTGTTTGCCTCCTTTTATTTGTTTCCTTTTGCTTCTGTAGACTCATTCTGATGTGAATCCCTCTGAGCTGCTGTGTTTGCTCAGCAGACGTCAGTGCGATCTGTCCCTGTGCTCCGTCCTGTAGGACTTGGATGTCGGAGCTTCCGGGCAGTCCGTGAAGGCAGCAGCAGGCGGCGGAGGGACGGTGCGTTTGAGGGCGAAGCGGCGCTTCAGCCCACATGTCCTCACTGTGTTTATAGCGCGTGGAGCTTCAGGTGAGCCGACGCTGAACTGTCCGGCTGTCCGGATCCGTCCTGCTGCTCGGCTGAAGCCCGGAGGCCAGAGGCTGCTGCTCGGTGAGTTCAAGAGTTTTTACTCCGAGATGTTTGAAGTTTGGATGCGCCGCTGCCGCTCAGGAGGAAGCGAGCAGCTCGTGATGTGACTGCTGGACAGGAAAGTTCATGGTGTCCTGATGGAGCTGGACAGGAGTCACAGCTTTGTGTTGTTAGCGTTGAGCCTGAAGTTCAGTGAGGAGGAAGAGGTGTTGAATGAAGAGTAGCTTAAATGGTGTGAACCTGCTGCTGAAGTGAAGTGAAGTGGAGTGCTGATGAAGTGCTTCAGGCAGGATGAAGCTCCGGCTGATCACATCCCTGATGGTGACCTTTCAGTGAGCTTTTCAGAACTGTCTCTGAATCAAGATCAGCCGGTTTCATGTGTCTTTTGACTTCAGCTGAAGATGGTTCAAACCTGCTCTCAGAGGTTCCTCTGAGGACCTGTGCTGGTCTCTCAGCAGCTTTCAGCCCTCACAGCAGGTTTTAGGTTTGATGGGGATTTCCAGTCGCTGAAGGGTCTCTAGTGGTGATCTGTGGGCTTCTTGTAGGAGGTTTTTAGGTGGTCACTGAGCACATTTCGGGGGTCCTGGTAGAGCTTTGGTGGGCTCTGAGGTTTGATTCAGCAACATGAGGAATATTTTTTAATTCATGATCTCGACGAGAACTTTGAGGCTGTGAGAACAAACCTCATGTGTTCATCTGAGGGCCGCAGTCACACCGTCACAGAGCCTCCTGCTTCACCTGTTTCAGAGTCCTCAGGTCAGCAGATGGAGGACTGAGCCGTCCCTCGCCTCCTTCAGCTGAGTCATTAAAGACAAACTGTGTCTCCGTCTGTCCACTGTGAGTAAACCTCCCCCAATTGTCCCCTGCCTTTCCTGTTATGAGTTCAAACCCCCCCCCCCCATAGAGTCTGTGAGTGGTTCTGCTGTTTCCTGCCCTGTGTGTGTGTGTGTGTGTGTGTGTGTGTGTGTGTGTGTGTGTGTGTGTGTTGACATTGTTGTTTCCTGGCTGTAGTGTGTGTCCTCTCGCACAGTCGTTCTGCTGTAGTGATGATAATGGAGTGACGCTGACACACAGCCACCTGTGGGATGTGTGTGTGTGTGTGTGTGTGTGTGTGTGTGTGTAATCTGCTGATTATTTTCTTCATCACTTTATTATGAGCAGATTCAGTTTTCTGAGATTGAAAGAAAAAAACGAATCGATCAGTAAAATAATTTTCTTCCGATCGACTAATTGATGAATCGTTTCAGTTCCATAAAAGTCGTCTTTGTCCTCGCTCTGTTGCAGCCGTCCACCTCAGACTGTCCACTTTTCAGGTACAAACACTTTTCACTGAAGTAAGATTTTGAATGCAGGACTTTTACTCGTAAGTGAATATTTTCACGTCAGTGTTTCGAGGTCTCTAAGATCTGGGGACTCGGGGACGCTCTGGTAGTCCACCTGTTGGACCATTTTTCAAGGCTGAGTCCTCGCTGCAGCGTCCCGGCTTTGCTTCCGTCCCCTCTGTGTCCCCTGTCTATCCTGTCTCTCTCCAGCTGTCACTGATCTGAGAGCCTGTGAATCTGCTGTGCTGCTGTGTGTCCCTGCTGAGACCTGAGTGGACTCCATTCAAGCTCCACTCCCTCTGAGTCGGGGTCCTCCAGCGGAGAGGCTTCATAGACCAGCTGATCCAGCCGGCCGCTGACTGAAGTGAGCGAAACTGAACATCAGCACAAGGTGAGGAGGAGCCCGGCGGAGGTGGACACTGACGCCGTCCTGAGAGGGACAGCGGACAGACAGGAGGCTCTGACCAACAGAGACACACAGCGACACAGACGGAGGTCACCGAGCATTCAGCAGCCGCTCTGCTCGTGTCGGCAGCTGAAAAGTCTTTTCTGATGGAGAAGAGAGTGAATTCAAAGTGCAGCTCTTTCTCTTCTGACTGTCTCAGGTCATCAGGTCCATTAAAGCAGGACATGAAGACTTAGATGACAGCTACATCAAAGGACAAAGACGCTTCCTGTGGTCACGTGACGTTGAAAGACCGACTTTTCACCATTTTTCTTCATTTGAAACAAAAAGATGCCAAAGAACCTCAGAGGTGCTTTGATGCTTTGGTGGACTCTGATTGGCAGGAAGGACTGTTTTCCTTCTGCTCCTGTAGGAATGAGACGTGTTTTGATTGGACGCCGGCTCGTCGCTCACATTACTCGATGAACGTGTCGCAGCGGCCGTGAATCCACATCACCTCTCAGGACTCACTCAGCTTTTGGCCTTGGCCTCCGTTTTTGCTGAATGCTAATGTTAGCATTGTGGCTAAAACCTGTCACTCAGGTGATATACTGCCCCCTGTTTGTCTGGAGCAGCCTTTTACTTGTAACAGGAAACTTCTACTCTGTGGTGTTTCTACTTTTACACTCTTTTAGATCCGAGTGCTTCTTCCAGCACTGCAGCAAACAGCCGCTCTGACGGCACTCATGCTGGCTGGCGGACATGTTTGCTGTCCTGGGATTGAACCTGTAGCCTTCAGCTTGTTTCCTGCAGGGCAGACGCTGCCTCTGTCTCTGTTTGACGGTCGTACATCTTCTCGAGCGCGTCTCTGAAATGTGCTTCTCGTTCTCCGCGCATGTGAGCCGAATCTTCTGTGATTTGGAGCATCTGGTTGAAACGCAGCTCTGTTTTCCGCTCTGGTTCGTCCGACCTCTCGTCTGTGAAGCCGTCCTGGCAGCAGGACAGCGAGAGGCTGTTTGAGGCTCCCTGAGGCACAAAGTCTTCACGCCAACATTTGCTTTCTCTAAATCAGCTCCGGTCTCTGTATTCATCTCCTATTGACACAGAGACACAGAGAAGTGTGTGTTCAGCTCTGCTTTATTTCTGTTAGTGTGGTTTATCTGCAACTCTGTGTGTGTGTGTGTGTGTGTGTGTGTGTGTGTGTGTGTGTTTGCACATAGATGCGATGGTTCAGGCTGCAGCTAAGACACATATATATGTATATATATCTACATATATATGTATATATTAGTGCTGTCAATAGATTAAAATATTAACTCGCAATTAATCGCAAATTAATCGCATATTTTTATCTATTCTAAATTTCCCATTAATTATCATTTTAATACTCTTATCAACATGGAAAAGTAGACAGGCTTGCTTTGTGCAAATGTTTTATTGAAAACAACAACGTGTAGTGTTTTATTTCACACTAACATTCTCACTTTGAGCAGTTGTTCACATCTGAAGCAAAATCTCACAGTTTAACACTGTCAATAAAGAGATGACAACAATAAATACTTGGTTAGAAAAAAGCCCTTCAACAACCCTTTCTAAGGATCAAAACAGGCTGATCCAAGATAAAGTGACACAGCGCACATCATTGTAAACTAGACAATTTCCTCTGGGGAAATTGTGAAAGGGCCACAGGTCTGCTGCCGGAGTGTTGGCATTAGCCACAATGCTAACAGCGGCTAATGCTAAGCTAACATCCTCTGCACTGCTCTCACATTTCACGGTAGCTCCTATCAGAAAAAAAAACAGACCGTCATCGCTGTAAGGACTTCCTGAACGCTTCGGTGTGCTTTTGGTGTTTCTACAGTCAATATTTTGGAGACACTTGCGAGTTTAAAACGGGTCCGTTCTGCTTCTCTCAGAAAATCTTTGTATTGGAGTAAATGAGGAGCAGAGACAGATGTGGCCACACTTAGAGGCTGCTAATTCAAATTCTGTAAGTCTCTCTGATTTTTCGAGCACATTGTGAGAGACAGAACAAATTTGTCTACAAATGTGGAAAAAATCATGCGTCTAGAGCGTAAATTGTGGCTGGGAGGAGTGTGGAAAGAGAAAAAATCTGGAGTTTTTTTCAGCTCTCTGCCACACTGGCAGTTGGTCTCTTCCACTCTAGCGTGAACATTCCGTGCAATAAACACCCATTATAATCTCAAAATTTCTCCAAAAACGACCATGGTCATTGAACAGCGATTGATCAAAAACTATACGACCTATCAAAACGTGGAATACCACACCAATACACAAGACTTGTGTCTACATTTTAAAGTTTAAATGGAGTCTCTAGGTGAAAGTATGCCGGAGCAGTAGGCAGTAGAAAAAGTGTGATTTTTTTGCCCTGTTGACCAGTGACCAGTGCTCGTGCGATTGCACCATGGCCCTAACTAGGACTCAGCCTACAGTGCAGTTAAACCAGGCTTAAACTCTCCTTTCTTAAGTGTCTTTGAACATACGAGCAGTCAGACTGTACTGCTCTTCTGTTTGTTCACCAGAGGCTGATCAGCCAGCCTCTTATTTCTCTCCACAGAGAATGAACATTACTGGGCTGTGGCTGCAGTCAGCTTGTTCTTATTGTGGTGTCCACATGTCTCTGTGGAAAGACGTCCATTGTCGCCTGGTTTTGACAAGGAGGCGGCGGAGAATTGGCATTAGCCGTGTGTTTGGCCATCAAGTGGTATTTCAGACTGGATGTGCTGCGGTGATAACTCAGTTCACACCAACAACACACACAGATAACTTTGATCTTGTCAGTCGACCCATCTGGTAACTTTCTCAAACTTTTCTGAAACTAAATCTTGTTCGCGTCCATTTCGGCGTTTCGTGCTCGACATCCACACAAACCGGTAGCCGACTCTTTGACAGCGAGCGAGCAGGTGAGACCAAACACGTGCGTGGGGCGTGTCTGTTGTTTTGTTTCCGGTTTACAATCAGATCCTGTAGTTTTTCTGACGTTACTAGCAGTGGCCACAGCTTATAAAAAACTACAAGTTCACCAGGTCACAAAGAGCGTTAATCTCACGATAAAAAAAAATGACACCGTTAAAATTGATTTGCGTTAACGCGTTAATAATGCATATTTTTGACATGCATATATATGTAGATATATATGCATATATATGTGTATGTGTGTATATGTATCAGATATTTGTATTTTGTATTTTTTATTCTCTTTTACATCTCTTTTTTAATTCCTGCTACTATTGCTGATGTCTGTAACACCGTAACTTCCCTGGCGGGGATTAATGAAGTCAATCTTATCTTATCTTATCTTATCTGAAAAGGATCAAATCCTCACATTGGAAACAAAGAGCATCTCTAAAAATCTCTAAACCTGAACGATGAGTCAATTATCAATATTATTTGTGTTGCAACTAACAATTATTTTCACTCTCAGTTAATCTGCTGATTATTTTCTTGATGAATTCTTTAGTCTGTGAAATGTCAGAAAACATAAAAAATGGCCATCAGGACTTTGTTTAGCCTGAGTTGACTCAAACGTGAAGTCAAAAACTCAGATATTTATTTCATTGTTAGAGACACGGCAACGTTGGAGCAGCTGGATCCACATCATTTTTGGCATCTTTGCTTGAAAAAGATTAATCAGTTATTAAAAGAGTTTTCGATAAATTTTCTGTCCATCGGTTATTCTATTTGTTTCATCTCTAAGCGCATTGATCGTGTCTGTGCTGAAGTGTGTGTGTGTGTGTGTGTGTGTGCTTTGATTGGCTCAGGCAGCTTTTCTAATTGGTAACTGCGGCTCTGCGATAACAAAAGACAAATCTCTGTGAAGCTTTTATTTGGCCTCTGACCCCACGTGTTCATAAACATCTCATCACGTCCGTGTGTCCCGCTGCATGATAAACACTCATGTGGGCTGTTAGCGTGAGTTAAGACCTGAGGGCCGCAGACGGCGGGAGTCTGTCCCTTTGAGGCCGACGTGGGACAGACGCTGAGCGAGACTCTACATCACGTTTAATGGAGGAGCTGACAGCGTGCGTCCAGTCAGGATCGGGGACGTGGCCCATTTCACTAAGTTGCTTCTGAACCTCTTCTGTCCTCAGCGGGCGAGTTTACATTAGTGGAGAGAAACTGGACCAGAAACACGGTGCAGCGTGATGAACGGTGGTGGAAACTCCCTCACAGGTTTTTGGGATAATTTAAAGACGCAATAAAAGAGACTTTTATGACCTTGTAGAATAAATGATCTGTGGTGTACTGTCTGCGCAGGGCTCCCATCGGCTTATTGATCCATGCAAATCACCATGAGCACAGACAAGCAAACGCTTCCTGAAGCAGGAAGATTAAAAACATTCAGCTTCAGGGATAAAGAGGTGCAACATGTCGCTAAGATTCAGGAGAAAAATGAAAAAACTCCCTCATTTCATACAAACTACCATAAATTCTCATATGAAAGCAATAATAATATAATAAATAATAACAGAATAATACGTGAGGGTGTGGCCAGTACAAAGAAATACAGACTGGGTAAAAAATCACATGAGGGGGTGAAACTAGTGACCCAGAATAACAGCACACGTAGTAAATTATGTGTAATGTTCTTTCCCACAGAACGACCTCCATCAGTTCAACAGCAGTGACGTCAAACTCGCCACTTTGCTGCTCACAGCGTCTGTTTTTAGCACAAACACCTGCTTCATCCTCCTTTCCCAATCGATTTTAAGCCACCGACAGTGAACTTATCACTTCCTGTAGATTTAGAAAAAGCCTGCCAATTAATGGAGAAAAGGGAATACTGATGAGCTGCTCTGATGAAATTAGTGCGGCGCCGCTATTTGAGAATTTACGGTAATCATAGGCAGCTTTTAAATTTTTCCCTCTGCTGAAATAGTTTCTAAGTCCACTGGATTTCTTTAGACTTTGGGTCGTGAACTGAAAACATGAACTGATAATCACTTACCTGATCGTCACAGTTATTAATCATCAGACATGCTGCTTAAAACATTTGTGCACTCAGTGATTCCTGGCAGTGTGATCCCCACAGATCCCTTGATAACCGGCTGTGACATGTATGTAATGTAACGCCGATGATAAAATAAAATGAAGCCTGTGCTACGCCCTGATCCAGCTGCACACACACCAACCAAACGTCGCCGCTCATGACTGAAGTCAGGCTTTCTGGTTTCTTCTGAACAAACACAAAACTTCCCACCACGTTTATTAAATACCTGCAGCCCTGAAATCATGTAGTTTGACAAACTATCAGTTGTGTTTGTTCCCAAAGCCAAAGAGTCAGATTGTTCCTCGCAGTGTCTTGGTTGTGTTATAATTGCGAGTCTTTGCCGTCGAAGGTGTGGACGCACAGAAAGCTCAGCAGCGTCTGACGTGTTGAAATGTAGATAATCTGCTCCGTCCGTCCATCCGAGCCAAGCAGGGTCCTCCACCTTCGCTCCCTCCTCCGGCCCCTCCCGCAGGATCCTGAGGCATTCCCAGCCCAGATGGGATAGTTAATCTCTCCGGCATGTCAGGGGTCTACCCTGGGGTCTCCTTCCAGTAGGACATACCTGAAATACCTTCCCTGAGTCCAGGAGGCATCTCGATCAGATTCCTCAGCCCACCTGTGTGCAGAACCTTCTTCTCTTGGTCATTAGTCTGAGCTCTGACCATGGCTGAGTGGGCCTAACCATCGTGCTCAGCTCCTTCTTCATCACGGCAGCCTGGTCAAACAGTCCCAGCTCCGTCTTACCCTCTGCGAACGTTAAGTGCTCCACGTGTGGCAGCTAACCTGAAAGGGCTAATCCACCATTGACCTGCACAGCACTGCAGCCGTCAGCCCGGGAGGTACTGACCCTCGTCTTGACTGTGAGCGATTGGTGAGCGAACCTCCAGTTTTTTGCGGCGATTTTTGTCATTTTATTTTACCTCTGAGCGAACAGACCCTCAGTTCACATTTGCTCACATCAGCTGTGTTTCCATCTGTTGTGTATTGTTGACTGATATGTCGCAAAAAAGAAAAAAATAAGAAAACGAGACTTTGGCGTGTTTCTTAAAACTATTTTTATGTTTTACTTTTAAGGTGGTGGTGTGAGCTACATTATTCATGGCTGTAATAAACAGTAGAAGAAGAAAAATGTTGAAAACCGAAAACAACACGAGTCTCCTTAAAAACCAGAGAGAAGTCTGCAGGAGGTTGTTTGGTTTGGGCAAGTTGTAATTGTCCCTTCATGTCAGTGAGTGTTGGCCATGTTTTCACACGTTATGTGAACATCCACGAAGACGACGACAGCAGAAACAGCTTCTTCTTCTTCTTCCTCTTTTTTGCGTTTTGTAGCAGAAATGTGAGTCAGTCATGTGAGTTATGTTCGTTACGTCAGAACTTCTTCAGTAAAAGTGTTTCCGTCTCCCATTTAGTGCAGCAACACTTTAAAAAACTTTTTAGAAACTCTTTTGTGAAATTGTCGTAGTTTTTTGAGGCTCATAACACAAAACTGAGCCTCGTCAGACCAGCCGGCTCCTCTCTTTGTCTGAAATCAGAAACAGTCGACGCTCCGTCTAATGGACGAGTTAACGCCGAGGTTTTCACCAAACCTTTAACCTTTTACGTTTTTAACGTACATTTTTACAGCCCGACCTGCAGCGTGTTTATCCTGGGAAAGTTAATGTGCACAGATGCTCCGTTTCACCGACCCTCAGCTTGACATTCACTCTCCTGCCGGCGGTAACTTCTGCCCTCCGTCACTGCCGGCTTTTGCAGCTCCGCTGGGGAACTTTAAGGTTAAGTGCTCGGAGGCGGGACAAGTAGCTGATGAGGGAGGGAAGCAGCTCCTCCGTCGCCTGGTTTTTCCAACCGTACGATCAGACATTAGCTCCACCGACCGGTCGGTGGTCGTCTGGATGAGCGGAGGCGTCCCCACCCTTCACCTTGTGGCTGTTGAATGAGTGATAGCAGAGTTTCTTTGAGTTTCATCATCCAGCAGCCGTCTATTCAGGCTGATCCCGGGGTTAACATCACAAAATAAAACATTCAAAGCCGTGATTAAAATGTCATAAGCCCTGAAACCACAGCTAAACACACACACACACAAAATATGCAGACACACCACATTGATGAAGAGCCCAGAATAACATCCTCTTCATCCTCCGTGAAGGGCTTTGTGTGGTTAAAAACATTGCCTCTTCTTCCTCCTCCGGCCCACAGCTATCCGGCCGTGGGACCCTCTCGTGTTCCAGAGAGCCAGACACAAATACACACTTTCACACTCACTCACACACACACACACACACACACACACACACACACACACCTTTGTGAGGCTGAGAAATTCCCCACCTTTCAATGCTGTAACCACAAAGGACACAAAAAACACAACACACACCCCGAAGAATGAGACACAAACAGAGACACAAAGAGTGCGAACCACAAAAATACATGATGTTATTCTGTGTGTGTGTGTGTGTGTGTGTGTGTGTGTGTGTGTGTGTGTGTGTGTGTGGCGATGTGCATTCACAGGCGTAGAATGACTCCATTGTGGTTAATGGTCGTTAAGATGCTCTGTGTCTGTGTGTTTTGTTGTTTTTCCTTCCTTCTCTGCTCTTTCCTGAGTGTGTTTGTGTGTGAACGAAGGAGAGACGAGCGGAAAAAGACGTCCACAAGTCAAGCTTCAACATCAGGAAAGATCGTTTTAAAGGACGAGTTCAACTTTTCTGGTGATTTTTGTGGCTGAGTCAGACGAGAGGACTGATTCTGCTCTCATATCTGTCTGTTCAGCCTGCGGCCAGTTAGCTTAGCTTAGCATAAATACTGGAAACAGGGCAGAGAGCTAGCCCGGCTCTGCAGAAAGGGAAGAACATCTGCCAAGCAGCACCTCCAAAGCTCACTGATCAACATTTGTTAGAAGTCCAGACATGCTGTCTTTGAACTGGACCGATCATCAGAGCTCTGCCGGCTGGGAGTAATCACTGACTCTGTTTGAAGGATAAGACTGATGTTCTGGATGTTTCTGTGAATGAAACGACCAAAACCATCCGTGAACAGAAGCACTGAGGATCGTGTGTGTGTACCTGACATGTTCCTTCATTACCATGAACACACACCTTAACTCAGTCCCACACACACACACCGTCCTGCTGCCACAAACACTCACTCGTGCACCAAATGTGGATTAATCCGCCGCTGAAAATAGTCCCCAACAGATGCTTGTGCTTGTCTGTTTTTAATGGAAATCTATGATCTTTGCACTTTATAACATGTGTGTCTTATAAGAACCAGTCGTTGTTTTCTTTCTCAAATCTGGTCTTCTCAGGGGATTTGTTGACAATAAGAGCCACAGCCTCATTATTTGGCGTTTGTGTGGCACAGACTTTTCATGTGTAAGAACTGATTTATGACCCTTTGCTTTTCTTCCTCACACACAACGACCTGTTGAAAATTAATTTAAATGGCTCTCAGAGGGTTTTTGACTTGATCAGGAAGACATTCAGGCTCTGATTTCACGACTCCCGTGATGAGCTACGCGGCTGCTGTGCTGCTGCAGTTTTCTTTATTAGCGCTGATCCCAGCTGACGTTATGATATATTACATGTCAGAATGCTGCTGCTGGGATCAGAGAGCAGAGCGAGGAAACTTTATTTATACAGCACATTTCTTTCCAGTTGAAACGCAGTGTGTCGAGCAAGGAGTATTAAACGTATATCTGCTGACTGGCAGACAGACAGAGGACAGAGGACAGACCACCCAGCCAGGCTAACTGCAGAGTCTCTGTCCCAGAGGACGAGACAGCTGAGCGGCGCAGGGTTTATATATCAGCTGCTTCACAAGGAGCCAACACAGCCGGGTCGCTGCAGAGGATGCTCTGCCTCAAAGCGGGGGTCAGGGCCCAGTGAGGGTCACTGGCCCGGCTCCAGCGGGGCCCCTGCTTGACAACACTGGAAGAGATTAGCTCTGAAATGTTCACCATGAGAAAAAATGCTGTTTGCTGTTTGAGAAAAAGCGACAGTGAACAAATACAATGAGCAGTTCTGTAGACTTGATCATGTGTTTTTGAAGCTCCACAATCAGCGACGAAGACGTAAACATTAAACCTGCGAAACAGCAACATGCTAGCATTGTTAGCGTGTTAGCGTTTAGCTGAAAAACACTTGTGTCTAATTTCATCGTCATTTGTCATTTTAGTCGTGTTTAATGCAGAAGCAGCAAACCTTTTTAGACATGATATAACACGTTTTTTATGAAGAATAAAAACCTGCTTTAGCTGCCACGAAGTCAGTATGTAACAGCTGATCAGCTGACCACATCAATCGATCAGTCAATCAATCGATCAGACGTTATTTGCACCTTTCATACACAGCAATGATAAAAACACTCAAAAGGAGAAAAACCAAACCAGACATTCCCACCCGGACCCCCAACACATCCACCCCCCGCACCACCCGATCACGTACAGACATTCAATGACAGTTATAGAAACAGGAAACACCATCATAACTGTTTGTGAATGTGCCATGAGGAAACACAGAGGAAGATATTAAAAGATTCATAAAATATTATCTACAAAAAATAAAATAAAGTCACTTTAAACGATGTGAGAATTTACACATCTCATTGTTATCATCTATCTTCCATGTTGAAGGCACGTTTACACCGACCATCCACTGAGCGTCTGTTGGTGTGTGTTTAAGCTGCCACACACACCGCCTCCTCCCTCGCAGCAGCGCTGTCAGACTCCATTGTGTCATTGTGTTTGTCTGGCTCGTTAATTAATTAGCTCTTATCAGGACGGAGACAACAATAAAGTATTTCTGCCAAGCCGAACGCTTCCTTCCCCTCCGAGACCATCTGAGCGGACCTGGGAGCTGGCGCCAAGTGACCTCAATACGATGCTCACACACACACACACACACACACACACACACACACACACACACACACACACACACACACAGTATTATGCCAGTGCTACGTCTGTTTTTGGGGTTCAGACGTTGACTGAACTTCATTAGATGTAAAATCAGGGTAATGAAAAACGATGTGACGTTCTCGTCTCTGTTTCGATGCCTGTGAGCTAACGTTAGCTCCATGCTAGCAGGTGTTCTACCTGCTGTGGAGGCTCACACACGTTGGGTGTGTTGCCTGCGCTGCTGTTCGTCTGATTCCAACACGGCTGTTTAAGACCTCGACCAGTCAGAGTGTTTCAGTATTTATTGATAGAATAATAATGAACTTACAGAAATAACATCTCGCCAACTCGAAAACATGTTTGGACATAAAGTAAAAACCATTTTTGTCTTCTTTACTGCAAATCTCAGCTCTGAAAACAAGAAAGAGGAGAAATAAAATGGGCAAATGTTACTTAAAATAAGCAAAATTATCTGCAGACAAAACAGGAAATTTTCACCAAGATTTTTACATTTTTTTCCTTTTTGCAGCTGGACTGAAAGCGAGCACATTTGTCTGGATACAAAGAAATTTGGACTTTGATGAAGCAGTTTTGTTCTTGTCAGTTACTCAGATGTCAGTATGAAGTTAGATTATTTATTAAGATCATTAAGGACAAAAAGCTTGAAACAAGTGAGAAGCTCCGACAGAAAAAACAAAAACATGTCGCCTTGATTTTAAAGGTTTCATCTTACTTGGATTTTGCTGTTCGCAGTGTTTCTCCTTCAGTTTGAGCTTCACCGTGCCTTAAATCCACTTCGCTGTGAGTTCGGAGACGTCGTCTGTCCAGCAGGACAACTTTCAAATGACCAACATTTGCAAATTCAGAGATCCTGAATGAGGACGAGGAGAAGAACTTTTAACTGAACTTTTGGTGGATACCAGACACAAATTCTTACTCAGATCAGGGTATTTGTATCTGTCCTGAAGCATGTGTGGAGCGAACTTCTCCTCCGACCGCAGCTTCCAACAAAAACAACAACAGTCGGCCAACATGAACACAGTTCAGGCCGAATGAATGAAGTGAAATGAAACTGGCAGCTCAGTCTGATGTCAGACATGGAGCCAAGTTTCATGGCTAAACACATCATCTGGCCTCAACCTCTGTCACTTTTCCAGCTGTTTGCCAATATTTTTACAATATTAGAAATTAAAACCAACGCGTCCACGTTCAGCACACACATCACCACGCACACATTTTGACTTCCACATTCGTCTGCACACGTTTTGGTTATTTTCCAGCTTCTAAGAGCGACGACATGCTGCCGTCGTGTCCTGGACTTGTTCATCAGTGTCGGAGAGACATTGTTTTCATTGGTGTCCTCAGGGGAAACGTTTATTTGACTTACTGTGGGACAATGTACTCGACAGAAAGGACTTTATTTTAGAGGCCATTGTTTCAGTGTGTGTGTGTGTGTGTGTGTGTGTGTGTGTCTGTTTTGTGTGTTTGTGTCACAGTAGATCCAGAGGGAGTTACAGTACATTGACTTACATTGTGTTTAAACACAGTCTCCTCAGCTCTGTGTCTTGCTCGTGGGCACTACAGCCAGGTGTGTAGTTAGTGTCCGACACAGCAGCTCCTCAGTGTTTCTGTGGTTTCAGAACATTTCAGAGTTTGTTACGACTCGTTCCATCGATGTTGGTGAAACAAAACATCCTTTTGAACTCGACGGGCTTCATTTGCAGATATTTGAGCCGACATGTTCAACATGATAAAGTGTGTTTCAGTAAAGTTTGATGTGCAGGTGGGTGAGTTATCTTCACGTACTATATTTTGCTGAAAAAGAGTGTGCAGCCTGTTTAAGAGCTGAACCAGATGTTTGCTACGACTTGACTCGACATCAGTTCAATAATCAGTTTCAGTGGAAACCTGCCGTGAAGTCACACCTTGGTTTGTGGAATTGGTTTGAAGCCTTGAGTTCGGCATTATGGCCGCATTGGTTTCTCTCTTCAGACCTCGAGGCTTCGTCCACTCTGTGTTCAGTCTGTGGTTTCAGCTCAGATCGAGCAGAAACACTAATTCTGCTCCTGCAGCGCCTGATATCTGCAGACAGCTGCAGGTTAGCGTTAGCCGCTTACCTGGCAGGTAGTGACAGATGGAACAAATCTACGCACTGAACAGTCAACTCTCGTGGCTTCACCTAACAGAGAGCACAGATCCATTTTCAGTCCGTCCTGCTTGTACATGCAGCTGTCAAAGGCACTACAGGACAGCCAGAGCAGCTGGACACCTGGAGCCAGGAGACACCTGGAGTCATGAGGCACCTGGAGTCAGGAGGCACCTGGAGTCAGGAGGCACCTGGAGTCAGGAGACACCTGGAGTCCAGAGGCACCTGGAGCCATGAGACACCTGGAGTCAGGAGACACCTGGAGTCAGGAGACACCTGGAGTCATGAGACACCTGGAGTCAGGAGACACCTGGAGTCCAGAGGCACCTGGAGTCAGGAGACACCTGGAGTCATGAGACACCTGGAGTCAGGAGGCACCTGGAGTCAGGAGACACCTGGAGTCAGGAGGCACCTGGAGTCAGGAGACACCTGGAGTCCAGAGGCACCTGGAGCCATGAGACACCTGGAGTCAGGAGACACCTGGAGTCAGGAGACACCTGGAGTCAGGAGACACCTGGAGCCATGAGACACCTGGAGTCAGGAGACACCTGGAGTCAGGACAGTCCTCTGTGGCAGCTCAAACTATTGAATCACAGTTTAAGTGTGGTGCAGCTAATGTAGCAGCTGTCAGATACTTTTTCACTGGCATTTAGACATTTTCACGTTGGAAACAAACGCTGAAATGATTCAGATGAATTCAACACGTCACACAGCCTGAATTAACCTGCTGAACTACAAATGCACACTGAAGCCGCTGCAGCGTCGCACAGACTTCATTAAAGGATTCCTTCATCACTTCTTCATCGCTCTGACTTCACGTCACAGTTTCTGGTCTCTTCCTGCTTCTTGCAGCTCTCACACCCACTTTATTTTTCCTCAGCTCGGCCTGTTAAGAATTAGGTGTTTGTTGTGGAAATCGTAGCCGTTAAACAGATTTAAAACAGAGCTTCAGAGTTTGGGTGGGCGCTCTGTCCCTGTTCATGGTGATTCTGTGTGTGTGTGTGTGTTTGTGCATGCGTGCGTGTGTGTTTACATAAAAGTGGTTCTACTCGTCTTTGCCTTCTTGAAAATTCAGCGTTCAATGTAAAACATGTGTGCAGTCACACAAACACACATCAGTGTCTCCTAATGAGACACACAGAAAGAAGTTTTACAATGAGCCATAAATACAGACATTACAGTAAATTATGACCCTTTAATTTATTATAATCTCTGCATCTCTTACACACACACACACACACACACACACACACACACACACACACACACACGCCTCTGGGTGCAGTTATCTGGAAATGCTTTGGTTGATGCTTTGGGGAGAATCTCGTCATGAAGGCTCGTCTTAGCTGAAGTGGTTTCACTCTCTGCTTTACAGGCAGGAAAAAATAAATTGTTCTAAACCCAAATTACTGTTTTTAAAACTTTTAAAGTTCTCGGTTCCTCGGTGAAAGACTGGAGGAGGAGTTCTGGGAAACTGAGCCAGTTTCCAGAGAAAAGAGGATTGTTGAGTATTTGGTGGTGAAGTCAATTCATGTATTTGCTTTGTGTGGATAATAGAGTTTACGCACACACACACACACACACACACACACACACACACACACAAAGCTGTAGCCTTCACTTCCTCTGATTCGACTGATGTTTGAGCTCACAGTCAGCATCAGACCGCTGATCTGAATATCTGACATGTTTCTGTGATGAATATTTTGACTGAAGTATTTGTGTGTACTACGTTTGAAACTTGTGGTATTTTGTCTCGAGTTTCCCAGAATGTGGGAGAGGTTTGCTGCTGCCGAGCTGAATCTAATCATCCGTACGATGAGAAATCACAGGAAATATTTACCGTTAGTTTGATTAATACATGTTTTATTTAATTTCAGACAAATTCCCTCTGACACGCTCAGTGGCTCAGCGACAGCAGCCACTTCAAACAGGACGACGATGCTTCGTTTATCCAAAATTCAAGATGCTAAATTTAACCCAAACAATCTGCTGACATCGACCTGGGACCTTCAAAGGCACCTTGAGTGATGTGACTTCTGAATCTGAGATCAGTCATTAGATGTTTTCTACCGCAATGCACTCTGGGAGTTGTACTTAATATTATCTCCTGGAAATCAACGCAGTGTTTTAACACTCAGCATCCCATGAGCTAAGATAAGATAAGATAAGATAAGAGAAAGCTTTGCACATGAGCAAGATATGAGTAATAAAATACAATGTCTTTGTACCATTGCATGGTAGAAAATGCAGTAAAAAATATACAGGTACAGTAAAAATATGTAATATTGCACAAGTTAGCTTAAAGATGATGATTCATACTGATGCGAATGTCCCAAATATCTGAGCTGCCAGGAGCTTCATTCTGTCTATGGGAGGCGTGAATGTGACCTGATACACTGCTGATAACATCCTGTCTGCCAGTGACACACACACACACACACACACACACACACACACACACACACACACACACACACACTCATCCCGTCTTTGATCTGAAGTGCTGACTCCTCTGTTGATGCCTCCATTGTTAGCGAGGTGATGAACATCGACCCAAAGCTCCAGTTTGAAGTCGTGAGTTCACTCTCAAACGCTCGCTGTGCCTCCAGTGATCGTCTGGAAGGAGGCTGTGATGGTCAGCGGGACGTCCATCATCAGACAAAACTTCGTGTTTGTCCTCATTGCACTCGGTTTACCTCATTCATGTGAGCAGCTTCACTGAACAGATTCTCCCTAAAATATAAGTGCAGAGCTGACTTCAGATCAGATTTACAGATTCGTTTTGACTTTCACTGGTTTTCAGTGAGTTTCTGTGTGTGTGTGCGTGTGTGTGCGTGTGTGTGTGTGTGTGTGTGTGTGTGTGTGTGTGTGTGTGTGTGTCAACAGGACACACTCACACTTCCTGTCCTTTACAGCTTGAACTTGTCTCGAACAGACGGACAGAATACTTTCTGTTTCCAGAGAAACTTTATTTGCTTCCTGCTCCTCAAATCAAACGACACAATCGGAGCTGCCTGTTAAAGTTTAATGTCGACACTTAAAGGACACAAAGGCTGCGGACTTTGTGACACCATTTCCCACTTCGGAGCTGAAGAAAAAAGTTTTTATTGCAGCTGTGAGACGAGCGTCTCCGTCAGCGGCCGTCTCCTCTCAAACATCGTCCGGCCTCCAGCTCGTCTCAGCTCTGTTGTTTCCTCCGTGGCTCAGATAATAAATGTGTGTGTGTTCGTGTCACTGAGGTGGTCTACAGGGTGTGTGTGCGTTCGTGTGTGTGTTAGCAGTTGTTGGGTTTTGTTTCGTTTTTTTGCATAATCTTTGACTTCATTGTGTCAAACAAACCAAACCTGAGCGGACGAGCTGATGAACCAATGAATGTGCGACACTTCATGTCAGCTGATCGTCTCAGCTGGGCTCGACTCAGCAGCTGTTTGCTAACATGTTAGCCACAACAACTTGACAAGCCAAATCTCACTGCTGTGAGTTTGTTTTGGGGTCAGTTAATTTAAAAATACATGTAAATCCATACATTTAATGTCAGAAAACAGGTTAAAATCATGGAACTGATGACGTGTTTCATCCTCATTCCCTTCTTCTGTTTTCTCTCAGCTGTCCTCGCCCACAGCATGAGGACAGGAGGGGCTGGGGTTCGAACCCTCAACCCTGAGACAGGGTCCTGAACCGCAGACATTATCATAGCTTTCATTCCGGTTTGCTCTGAAAATGATCCGACTCGCTCTGGGTTTGTTCCATCGCGGGTCTGCAGTTTCTTGCCGTGCAGTAGCGACAGTTAGCTTCTGTTAGCTCCCGTCTCATATGAATCAGTGTGTTTTTGGCTGACAGGAGGAGCTGCAGGGTGAAGTCTGGATTCTCTGTGGTATTCAAAGTCCTGATCTGTTCCTGGAGTTGTCTGATGGAGTGTGAGTGGATGAAGATGCGTGATGTTTCCTGTGACACCAGAGTGTTGGTGAAGCTGCTGTGTTTGTCAGTTAAAGAGGATCATCAATCACCTCAGAGTGGCTGCCGTCCGTGTGTGTGTGTGTGTGTGTGTGTGTGTGTGTGCGTGTGTGGAGGAGTGCAGGGTGTAGCTGGTAATGGCAGGGATCAGTGTCACAGCGGTGGGAGATATGGAGGCAGTGGGAGTCGATGATCTCCCCTCCTCTGATGTCTTATCATCACCGCAGAGATTCAGACCACAGATACACACCACGAAGCGCACAGGCCTCACACACACGCTGGGAACGCCTCCTCTCCGCCTGCGTGTGAAGCTTTTATTTGACTCTGGAGGCTCTGCTGATATGCCGGCTGGTATTTGGCCTCCTGGCCCTTCAGGCTGTATCAGCCACAACTGAGATGATTCAGATTCTTTCCTCATTTCACCGAAACTGCCTGTTTTTTCAGTGATGCTCGTGTTCATTGCTTTTATTAACATTATTTCAAGCGTATCTCAGTCTTTCAGGTGCAACTCAGTATTTTTATGAGTCAGACTAAACTAAAACTCTGTGAGCTGATTACGACATGAGAAACTGCAGAGAAGTGGCAGAAAATGAGGGATAAAGCTCTCTGCCTGCAGGCCAACGGAGCCCCAAACGAGCCCAAACGTCCTGTTAAAACAGGTTGAATCAAAGATAATGTTGGTCAGCACAAAATAATCACTCTTAAAATTACGCTGGCCTCTGAGTCAACTGTTAAAACTCATATTTAGGGAGAAGTTTGTTATGAAAACCAGCTTCTGTTCCAGTAAACAAAAATCTGCCTTCAGAGTTTAAACGTAAAACTGTGAAAATGCAGAAACATCGAGCACGTTGTTTCTGAGAGGTCGAACTTCTCAGACTACCTGCAGGTAATTATCAAAGTCACTGATGAGTCCAGTGATCTCCAACAAGCAGAAACCAGTGAAACCAGTTCATTTTGTCTGCTGGTGGAGAAGAGTTGGCTTCACCCGTCAGCTGACATGTTTCTGTAGAAAACAAACGTGAGCTGACACACAATGATGCACGCACACACACACACACACACACATTGAGTGCCACTCACTTCACTTCCCTCAATAGAAAAACATGGTTTCAAGGAACAAACGCCCACACACACACACACACACACACACACACACACACACACACACACACACACACACACACACACTGGCATGGCCTCATATATGACATGTGGTTGTTTTAAAGTTGTTTAAGCTCTTCATTTGACCAAAATGTAAGACTGAAACAAGTCTGAAATACAAATGTGTTGTTTCCTCCAGCGTTAGTGCTGCAGTGGCTACTGATACAGTATAAATGTAAACAGGATAATATAGAAATATGACATATTTCTGAGAAAAGAGGCTGTATTGTCCCGTAAAACAATGATCACCTCCAGTGTGCGCCGCTCACTTCACTTCCCCCAATAGAAACCATTGTTTGAAGGAACAGCCCGCCCGGCGGTCAGTAGCAGCCAGCAGCCACGTTAACGCTGTGAGTGACTGAGAAGCAGAAAACTCATCTGTGAGTCAAATGAGACGAGATCCGTCCTCCACCAGCTGAAGCATGAGAGACAACAGACTGTCTCTGGGAGTTACTGACTGAGTCTGGGTCTGTTTCTGCCCTGAGGACGCTCGTACGTCCTGCAGACAGAAGCAGCGCTGCCTTCGTCGCCTTCGTTAGCCGGCAGGGCCGCTGGTGTCCTGCTGCTGGTGTCGTAGCTGTTAGCGAGCTGATGGGGGGGTGGGGGGGGGTTTCTGCTGCTCAGACTGACAGCTGTCAGGAGGGATTAAAGCAGCTTTTCTTTCAGACAAGACAGAGGAAGGGGATGAAGAGGAGGACGAAGAAGAGGTGGAGAAGCGAGGAAAGCGAGGGGACACGAGACGTTTAAGCTTCACACACATTCTTCTTCTTTGTCTCTGTGAGGAGCAGCCGGGAGGGTCCGCTCGCCTCCCAGGAGGGTCCACCCGCCTCCCCGCTGCTCCCACTGTTCCCACCACATCCAGTGAATGGACGCTCCTTTCACTGCTCGCTAAGACGCCTAATGAGGGGGGACTACTTTCTGTCTCGCTGGGTGTCAATCCAGAGGCTGCTCTGTGTGTGTGTGTGTGTGTGTGTGTGTGTGTGTGTGTGTGTGTGAAGTGTTTTGCTCCTCGCTCGCTGTGTTAAGTATGTGAGGACTCAGAGTTTAGTTGGTGGTGTTGTAACCGTCGGTCAGTCAGACTGAAGTATCTCACCAACTGATGGAGAATGAGTCTTTGGCTTCGATGGTCCGGGGACATTTAGTCCAGGACTGCCAGCAGGTCCAAGATTGTCCTCATCAGGTCTCTTCATGATGGATTTGGACAGAACTTTGTGCATTCACGGTCCTCAGATGGTGAATCCTCACAGTGCTGTTGACCCTCAAACAGAAAGTTCTGGTTTTGAGTGAAAATGACTCGAAACCTGTTGAACTGTGAAAACTGTCACGTGAAATCTTTGATGTCCTCTGATTTTACATCGATCGCCATCAGCTCAACATTTGGTACAGTATCAGTCTGTTAGCATCCTGACGTTAGCATTTAGCGTCGCCGTGTCGCATCTGCTCAGTTTTTGTTTCGCCCTCCACCGACTCGTTTCAGAAGCAGAGTGTCTGACTTGCTCAGATTTAGCTGGTTTGGTCATTTTTCTGTGTTATTTGTGTTTTCTAATATGCGTAAGTAGGCTTCACAGTTACATGGTTCCCTTTTTTTCTGTTTTACGATACAATTTAGAGTCTGCACCGAGTGTTTTATTTTGAAAATTAGCGGATTCACCACACCATTCAGGTGACTTCCTGTCTGCCTCGATCTGCTCTATGCAAACTGATGCAGTAAATCTCTCTCATCTTCACAGTGAATTGAAAGATTTCAGACTCAAAGGTGAGGAATAAGATCTCTGAAAAGCTGTGCACGTTTCACCGGCAGCATAGTTACTGTTCTTGACGGTGACATGAGAAATATTTGCTGCTCATTAAAGCTCAAATCCTCAAACCTCTCTAACGTCTCCATTAAACTCGCTGGCCACACTAAATCTCACTGAGGCTCTAAATCATGGAGAGCACACCCTTATCTCACCGCAGTCGCTTGTAAATGAGCATTTTTTCGTTCCTCTCTGCATGCCAGCTTTAGCGGTCCCTTCAGACTGATTGGAATTCCAGGCTGAGGAAGACTTATCGGCTGCTCGGCCGACATGTGGACTGCTGTGTTATTGCAGTATGTCAGAACTGACTGAAGCTCGGTAATTCTGGCTGATCACGGCCGTTAAAGGGGCGTTCCGCTGAATGTCAACATTCACTCATAGTGTTCCCTTTGTGCAGCTCCAAGGTGAGAAATTTCAGAAGTCCAGACGTTATATGAACCTGGATACTGATCAGAACCATCAGAACATCCCTGCAGGTGAGATCTGTCCGACGCAAGCTGTTTCACTGAGTACAGCTGTGAGGAAAACTCTTTGTAACGGCAGCAGTTTTCAACATTCATAAAAACATTATTCAGAAGTAGTTTTTTTATGAGCTTTTAACCAAACAACTGCAGCTGTTAATGATGTAAAACCCTCTTTAATCCTGCCGTCAACGCTGCAGAGCGAAGCCAGATCCTTATGTTTGAAGTCAACATCAGCAGAGGTTCATTAAACTCTGATGCTAATTAATCTCTTATTAAACCTTTCAGCTGTCTCTTCTCTTTTTTTTTATTGGCAGAGCTCGATGGAAACAGTAATTCAGGTAGCAGCTTCCCATCTTCAGCTTCTCGCTTACCAAAAGCTGCTCAGATATCTTTGAGGTATTTCAGCCTTTAGTCAGCTGCTCACGTTAAAGATTAAACTGAGTGAGGTTCAAAAAGATTCGGGGTTATTCGATGTGACAAAGCGCTCTCAAACCTCCCCCCTAATCATCAGTAATAAAACCCACATGCAGAAAACAGCAGGATGCTGATCTCAGACGCAGCTGCATTTAATAATAGATGTAAACAAAGCAGCAGTAAACAGGTAGAGTAAACACCTGAGGACTGACGCGGCCGTGAACATGTGGCCTGGTTTCGACCCGTAATCATAAACCAGCAGTGCTGTTCATAATCATCCCATTCAGTCAGAAATCTGATGAATGTCTTTTAAATGAGCCACAGTCCAACTGCTGAGAGGTTGCCAGGTTCTCTGCAGGATATCCCCCCTTTTCAGACTCATTTTGGATGTGACTGATGTTTTGTATTTTAAATGGGTGGCAGCAGGTTGCCTGGAAGACACACACACACACACACACACACACACACACACACACACACACACACTCGAACAGAAAAAACCCTCCAGACTTTGTTGAGGCAGTAACAAACTTCAGGTTCCTGCTGGTCGGCTCTTTTCACTCCACCCTCCCACAAATCCTGAAGGCAGGAGCCGAGACATAAAAGCAGCGTTCCATCTAAGCAGACGGAGCGCATGCATCACTCCTCCTGCACATGACTGATGTGTGTGCACGCACACACACACACACACACCGCAGAGGTCCGAGCGTCTGACTGTGTGCAGCCTAACTGTGTTGTTTCCTCACTCGAACAATAAGCAGCAGTTTCCTTCTGGGCTTCTTCCAGGAAAAAGCTTCATTTCTGTGTAGATGAAGAGGAAGAACGAAAAGGAAAGACAGAAACAAACTGTGAAGAGGAAACAACATGTTCGTACTGCACCTGCAGCTTGAACTCATCAGGTTCAGGTCCTTCACACACACTCTGATGTCTGCCAGGACACGCGAGACAAAAAGCAAAAGACTCTGAGCCAATGAAAATGGAGCAGATCCATCTTCCTCTACGGTTACAGTTTGTGTTTCCTCTCTGAGGAGGAGGAGGGATACATCCTGTTAGCTGCGTTACCTGAACAAATCTCTGGCAATAAACCGACAAACGATGAAGATACTGACTTGATTTATCTCACTCGGACGGCTTCAGCCTCATATTAGCTGTGACTAAACTTAAGAGGACTGTGGACTTTGTCGGATTTCTTACAGTCACGCTAAGAAGGAATGACTTCATGGTGAACGTGGAGAGACCATCAGAGCCTCAGTCTGCAGCCATGTTAGCAGCTCTGTGCTGAGGCGCTTTGAGCTAAATGCTAACATGATGGCAGAGCCACCATGCTAACGCTTAGGTATAAGCTTTCCCATCTCATTTAAGTGTGTTAGCATGCTAACATTTGCCAGTTCACACAGCTGAGGCTAACAGCAGTGCCGCCAGTTCTGCAGTAGTTTGGTCTCAAACCAAAGTGATCGTCATCCCTGGCGTCTGAAAATCAGGACTGGAGGCGTCAGCTGTGAGAGAAACTTGGTTTTCTCTGATTGTGCAGACAGTCTGGAGTCGTGTTGACATGTTCCCGACCTGCTAATCTGAATCTCTTGTTCTTTTAGATTAAATATTACGTTGCGTCAACCAGTCGGACTGATAAACTGATAAAACTCTTCCACACGGATGATTTTAATGGCTGAGGCAGTTTTTACATCTGGAAATATAACAAACAAGCTTGTTTGCCTCGACTTCCTCAAACACATGTCGAGCAAACCGACGTGTGTGTGACAGACGAATAAGCGGCTGCAGGTGTGTTCTTTAAAGGCTTTTCTCTGCCGGCGAGCCTGAAGAAAAGCTTCATGGATCTGGGACTTGTGTCAGAGTCAAGGGGCCCGTTTCCTATCCTTCTCTTTCCCCACGCCGCCATCAGGAAGTGGATGACATCAGCTGTTTTCCTCTTCCCAGAAACCCCCAGAGAGAGAGAGAGAGAGAGTTTCCTCGAGGATAGATAGAGGCGGTGATCAGAGAGAGGTTAAGAGGACGCTTTCCTCTTCCCAGAATTCCTTGTACATGGCAGCCCAGTTCCCATCGCGCCGTTTGTTTGTCTTGACTCTCCTCTGGAAAAACAGCACATGCACTCGTCTCGTGCGACTCTCGCTCGAGCGCAGAGTCTTTCATCTGCAGATAAAACCAGCGTGTTTATCGTCTCGTCAAGCTTTTCTGTCCACATGCTGGAAGACGAAGCTGAACCGTGTCTCTGCAGCAGGGGGACGGATCCTGGACCAGGACTGAAGCGGACTCGGACCGTCGCTCCTCCTCCTCCACCTTGAACTGTGACCTCTGAGGTCACTCTTACACCTGTGGATGGTTCACCTTCACACTGACTATTTACAAACAAAGAACACATCTGGTCTGACACGAAGCTCACTGATTGGACAGCTTTGGTGATGTCACCCTGCATCATCGGTGCTGTACATAGATCCATATGAGAAAACCAAACAGCTCGTCAGGCGGAAACATTGACATCATGGAACATAAAAGGCATCATGTGATGGACTGTGGGACCACTCCCTTTGAACCCCCTCCCACTCTCTGATTGGTCACCTGCTGACAGGCACAAATGTCACAAAATGATTTTACATATCGATCGCTTCCTTCAAAGTTCATCACCAACGAATGAAGAAACGACAAAACAAAGACAAACATGAAACAGGTCTGGTGTGAAAGTGCCTCAGTAAGCATCTCCACCCTTCACCTGTCCTAAATCACACCTGTGTGAATTTGAATCATGTTTTCGTTCCTTTAAAAATCTGGAAGTTGTGGATTTGCTTTGGCTCTCAGTGATCACGCAGTTATACTGTCCAGAACAATCAAATTACACTGAAATTAAGTTAGACACTGAGGCTGAAAACAAGTAAAAATGTTGGTGATTCATCCAAAAATCACTCATTTTCAAGGATTTAGCCTCAGCTATGACTGTTGATCTGCTTCACACAGAAACATCAAAGCGGACAGTCTGCTCAGCCTTTCATGACGTCAAACAATCTTTATTGACACACATAAGTCCATCAGATGTCTGTACATTCCCTCCCTGCTTTGAACTGCCTGCTGATAAATCCTACAGTGTTACTCAGATGGATTTATCTCTGAGTCTTAATTCGTCTCTGGCCTCTTAAAAGAACACAGAGCTTGAATGTGAGAGGACAAGACTTTGGAACGTTTCGCCGTCCTGTCCTCGATTCAGGAATGTTGTTTTGCTTTCCTGTGGAGAGTCTGACGTCTTCCAGCGTGACTCTGAAGTCACGTCTCGGAGCCGTGAAACAGGCCTGAGGATGGACTTCTGTTACCCTGGAAGCTCTGGGAATAAAACCAAAACCTTTCTGACTGACCTGGAGTCAGTCAAGAGTACAAAAAACCCAAAACAAAACCAGGTCTGCGCTGCTCGCACACGTTCACAGGTCATCCCGTCTTACTGCACATGAATTAGCTGTAAAATGAAATAATATCATCGATCGTGTTGGACAGTTTGTGGTTCTGGACTGAAACACAGTCACACCTCTGATTACCTCCACACTCTCCGATTACGGAACGTGAAACACAGAGCCGACGGCCTCCTGATGAATCCAACAGTAAAAGTACATGATGTGCTTGAAATACTGCTGTGTTTAAAGGAGTACTGTGTCCTCAGTGTCCACTGCAGCTCCCCGCTCGCATATTTCTGCTGCTGCTGCTGCTGCAGTGAATTCCATCCAAATGAGCTTTTATGTGTTTGACTCTGAATCAAGAATTCTGCAATAATTTCCTCCTCAGAGGGAAAAACAGCCTGAAACCAAGTCATTCATATGTATTATGACTCACGCAGGCTTCAGTCACTGTGTAACGCTGATTCCAGTGGGGTCGGAGACGTCCCTTAACTGTAGTGCTCTCACACATTTTCTGCAGGAGAGCCAAATATGTGGATCTTTTTGGAAAAGCGTTTACCTGAAGCACACGAGGAGGACTTGACTGATCCCTGAAGCAAAGGCATTTCCTGCTGCAGGTGATCATTTGGTCGTGTTCCATCATCTCTCTGCTGACATTTTCACATCTGACAGGACTGAAACTGTAGGAACACAAACTCCAAAATCTTCCAAAATAGATGAAGTTAAGCAAATAGATGCCCTCACGATGCCTCTGTGATTTTAACGGGATTATTTAGGCCAACAGGAAGACAAATGAACGTCAGCTCAGCCTCGATTTCTCCAATCTGACCTTTAGCTCCACATCTGCGTTTGCCTGGTGGAGGCTTTCACCTCGACACGTCAGTGAAGTCTGGCCTCCACAGAGTAAATCAAAACAGTTGCATGAAGGGAAATATGTCCCCCCCCACCCCCACCCCCACCCCCAGGTGGAAGAAAGCCTCTGAGATTTACCGTCTCTCGATGCTCCAGCTTTTATCATTTCCATCCACCTGAGCATTTGCACATGTTGTCCACGGACCAAGAATGTGCGTATTCCTCCTCCTCAGAAAGTAGATCTGACCTATTTCACTGCTGAGGAATGTTTTCAATCCGTCGCTGCTTTGCAGGATCACAAAACATTTCATCAACAGTATTTCTGTTTCTCTTCTTCAATGCAAATTAAGTGAAATTACTTTTTGTTGATATTTATTGAAGCAGCAAATCCAGTTTTGTCGTGCATGTCGTTCATGTATCACGTGATACGTTCATTAATCGATGAGTCAATCACAGAAAATATTCTTTTTGATGATCAATTCTTTAATCCTCTGCCTCCACTTTGTGAAATCTGAATATTTGCTGCTTTCTTTCTTTCTTTTGAAACTGAAATATGATTTGAAGCTGAACATTTTGGGGTTTTTTGATGAGACAAAACATCATTTCAGAAAGTTCAGTTTTTCTGGGAAATTTTAAAAAGACATTTTATTGACCAAACAATGATTTGAGAAACGTGACTGATGCCACGCCGGGGACATTAAACTGTTGAAATAAACAGATTAATCAATTAAATTGAAAAATTGGAAGTTGCAGCTCTGGCTGTGGTGATGTACGGTGATGTAGCTCTGAGCTGAATATTGTTTATGTTTCAGTTATACTAAAAGTGAAGTCTCACTTTGTGAGCGAGGTGAACGGGTTGTGGGTCAGAACGATGATGCACAGGTGTAAACGTTTACAAATGCAGTTTGCAGCTCAGCTGTTTTTGGACTCACAGCTCAGTGAGAAGCTGACGGACACGATCAATTTCAACTTTTCTCTGACTCATAAAGGAGAAAATCAGCATGAACAGAAACAAAGATCTTATTTTTATTGAAGGTTTCTTTGACTCTTGATATTACAGTGGTAGAATAACAGTGACATCATCTGGGTGTCCACAGTGAGGTGTCCTCTGTCCACAGTGAGGTGTCCTCTGTGTCTGTATTTGTCTCTTGATGCTGTGGTTATAAGGCTCTGCACTCTTTCCATATGTGCTCAGTGAGGTTTCCCGCCTGCTGCAGCTGCTGTGACGATGTCTGCGTGACCTCGAACGCTCAGTCAGTAAAGAAATCCAGAGGTCTTCATGGTTTACAGTCAGGTACCAGGTACCAGGCTGGATCTGGAACCTCTGTGGGAGCTGTGGGCCTCCTCTCCACTGTGGACCTCCTCTCCACTGTGGACCTCCTCTCCACTGTGGCAGCAGGTTAGCAGGAAGTCAGTAAGACACAAACAAACTGTTTTATTTTATTAAACCGAATCCTTTTGAATCTCTTAATGTTCATCTCAAACTCCGAAGACATTCCAGGAGCTAAAACAAGTTCGTCCAGGAAGATGATTCATTTCCTGTTCACCTGAGCACCTGAAGGTTTTTCATGTTGTTCAAGCTCAGCTGAGGCTGGTGGGAAAGTCCCACAGTGATCAATTATAGCGATCAAAGTGATTCCAGTTCATCCGGAGGAGACCTGAAAGGGTAGTTTTCAGTCTGTTAGCATGGCTAACAAACTGGATTACTGCTACTGTTTGACTTTATTTCTAACTTTGCACATCCAGCTTTAATGTGCACTGAGAGCTCCTTCTGATCTTTAATCTACTTTTTATTCTCTTTTATTTTCTCGTACAGGTGTTTCTATGCACACCTGTACATGTTTTTAAAACTGGGGTTTTCTTTCATACTGCAGGTCAGTTTATCTAATCTATTAGGTTTCCCAAAGAAATTCAAAGGTGCAGATACAGATCCATCCATCAGCTGTTAATGGACGAGCACCTTGGACAGGTCGGCAGCCAATCACAGAGCAGCAGTTGACCTAATCCAACGTGAAACCAGCTGTTCGAGCTCTAATTTTGACCCACTGTGGTTCAGTTTCCTTCCTTCTCAGTGGAGAAGCTCTCGCTGAAAGTGTTGATCTGGAGGTCACGTTGAGCTCTGCAGTGAAATCAGACTAAAAGCACATTTTGTGAGCAGAAATCGTCGCTGAATGGTGAACAAATGGATTTTTAAATGTTCCTTTTGGAGCACGTTTGAAGATCTTAAGGTTTTCTGGAGAGGTCAGAGCTCGAGCTTCAGCACTGCGAGGATGGAAAGGGAAAGAGGAGTGTGGTCAGGGTGAGGAGTTTAATAAAGGAGGAGGAACAGGATAAAGCTGATTAGATGAGCAATGTCAACACAGAGAAGACGGCGATAAGGCAAAGACAGACAGAGACCTGGAGGAGAAGGAGAAACCAGAGAAATTAACTGAATGTTGAAGTGATAAGATGACAGGAGGGATCAGTGGGGAGGGACGGGTGGAAGGAGGGGAGTCGTTAAATCATGCTGAGGATTAGAGGGCTGGCAGGGAGACGCTGTAAAGCTGTCACCTCCTCTGGCCGACGGACACTGAGAAATATCATAGCATCACAGAGAGAGGAGGAGGTAAAGAGGAGAGGAGGGACGGAGACATGATGGAGGAGAGGGGAGGAAAAAGGAGGAGCTGAGGATTCAAGAAAGGAATTACAGAGCAGTGAGGAGGAGGAGGACTCCGAGTTATAAATAAAAGAGGTTCAACTAGAAACAGTAGAAGAAGAATTGCTGGGAGTAATGGAATCAGGTCCTCTGATAAATCAGCCAGCGGTTAAAACGAGACTTTTTCAGCTCCCTGTCGAGCGGCCGGCCACATTTTCACCTCCTCATCCCGTAAACACAATAAAACTACTTTAATCCCTCGAGCAGCGGCAAGAAACGCTCGCTTCTCCTCTGCGGAGCGCTCCGGGGAGACGGAGGTCACGCAAAGCATCTGAAGCATTCAGAGGCTCTGATTTTACAAGGCGGGTCAGAAGTGAATCCAGTGGAAGCGAAGTGGGAGCAGCCGAGGACTCCCATCATGCATCTGCTCCCGCAGCAGCGATCAGTTCAGTCAGACTGTGAACGAGCTGCAGGTCAGACTCGTCTGCAGTGTTCGGATCGAAACGTGGATCCTCACTGACGCTGCCGGAGAGAGTACAAGTACAAACCTCGAGTACTTTGTTTGTGGTTATTTTAATGGAAAACTATAAGAAATCCATATTTATGTCTCCGTCTGTCCATCCCCTAAAAATCTTACAGTCTTTGGTTTCACTGCTAATGTAGATTTCCCACCAGATAGTTTAGATCTTTTCATTTTAGATGTAATTAAATGGCGTTCTTCATCCTTTTGTGTCATCTGAAACAGTGTTCACAGCATCTCCTTTTAAATGAACCCTCTTCTCTTCTTCCTCTTCTTCTTCATCTTGAGTTTTTGAACACGAAGCTCAACAGACACGTTAACCAGAACAGGATGAAAACTAAAAATAAAATCTTTTGCCACAAAAACATTTTCTTGTCTTTTGAAGCTGGAATTGTTTGGGACCAGTTTTCCATATTTAGGAAGTCCATTTTAGACTTTTTATTCTCTCTTTATTTAAACAAACTTGTCCCTCTGCTAACAGGAAGCTGTGCACAAAGAGTTGACTTTTCACAGCAGAAACGGTTTATTTCAGGCGCGTCGTGTCGGAGGATGTAGGTTATCGGGTCTGTCTATTATCTGATTCATCCTTTCTGCTCTCTCTTTGTTTAACTCTGAATATTTCCATCCTCTAATCTCTGTCCTCATCTGTCTCATGCTGTGTCTCTCCATCATTCGTCCACAAACAGCGCAGGACAAATCAAAAGCAGAAATATGTAATCAAACCGTTCGTCACCACATTTAACGATGGACGTCCAGACGCAGCTGAAAACCTTTGTTTTGTTTACTCATTGTTTAGCCCCCCCCCCCCACGGTGCAACAGGAAGAGAAAATAAAGATGGCCGAGCTGATAACCATGGGAACCGTTCTCCTCTACAGCCTCATCACCTCTGCTCTGTGTGCAACGTCGGCCTCTTTTTAACCTGACGATCATGTGATTCTGTGATTTTTACCATCAGATAGTCATTATTATTATTGTTGTTGTTCTTGTTGTTGTTGTTGATGTTGTGTTCGGGTTCTTGTGGGAAAGCTCAGCTTTCAAGGCCTCCACAGGAACAATGAACAAACATGAACCCTCACAGAGGCTGCAGCTGTGGACGCCGGAGCATTGTTGATGGTCAAGCAGAGGAAGAGATGCATTTCAGTGTGTCAAAGGTGAAGTGAAGGTGACATGTTTGTGATGTCACATCCTCCGACGAGGCTGACGGTGAAAGTAGAGGCCGCTCTGCTGGCGGGCTTCCTCTGACCAGCCCCTCTTCTCTTCATGTGGATGTGGGAAAGGCCGGGTGAAGCTTTAAGCTGTCACACCGTCCAAAACAACTAAACAGTCAGCTCACGTCTGCAGGATGGTCTGAGTCGTCTCTTAACATCCTGGAGTCCCGCTCACGCCAGCGTTTAAAATGTTTCTCGATTATTCTTTCCAGTTCCAAAAAGACAGAGACGTAAAGACCGGGACAGACGACACAAATATGTCTGCCTGAACTTGTTGTCCTGTTAGCAAAGCTAAGCTAACGAGCTAACGCCACAAAGCTTCCACAGGAAACACTTTCCCTGCCTCTTCCCGGTGTGATCAGGCTTCAGCTCCTCTGCTGTCTTTTGCATCAGTGGTCAATAACGAGCCATGCAGATCCTCCGTGTGTGTGATCAGTGTTACACGTCCAGCCTCTTCCTACACACACACTCACACACTGTGTGAATGTACAGCTTCAGTGTGAGTGTAGTTGTAAGAAGCAACAGATGGAAGCAGCTAGCTGTGCTAACTATGGCAGCTGTATGTTTAGCCGTATTTTGGTGAGTGTTTGTTTCTTATAACATCTGTTCAGGAGCAAAAAATGGTGAGTTTTGAGAAAGAAATCTTAAGTCTTGATTAATTGGTCACCAGATAATTTCTCGTATGGCAGGAACAGTTGATTGTCGGTTGAGCTGTAAACTGAGCGCCGTCCTCTGTGGCCTGCAGGCGACCTGAATCTGAACAAACAACACGACACACACACGTAAACAAACGTCTGTTTCGACTGGACAGAAGCTGACGTGTCCTCGTCCGGATGCCTTCGCCGCATTGTGTCGGTGAGAGAGAGAGTGTGTGTGTGTGTGTGTTTGTGCATGTGAGGTTCATATGTGGGTATTAACCTGAGTGTTTGTGTTACGAATGTGTATTCAGCAGAGTGTGTGCGTGCGTGTGTGTGTGTGTGTGTGTGTGTGTGTGTGTGTGTGTGTGTGTGTGTGTGTTAAAATCAAATCAACAGACAGTCAGGGGAAACAAATGATGAGCTTCCTTCAGGGATTTATTTAAAAACTGTTGTCAACACCCAGGTTTCCTTTGGACCAAGCACACACACACACACACACACACACGCACACACAGAGTCAGATGAGCAGAGAGGAAGAGACCGTTTGTTCCTCGTCTGTCTCCGTGTTGACATTTCGGTCTCAGGAGGTCGTTTCCTCGAGTCAAGTGTTAAACACGAATGAACTGAGCTGATGTGAAACACATGATGTTGTCAAAGTCACGTCACACTTCTGTCTTACACTACAGGCAGAAATAATAGTCTGAGTGGACAGACGTGGTTTGTTGTTTCACCACAGAAAGAAGAAACTTTTCTCTCCGTGTGGATTTTGTCGTTTGACCCTGAACTGACAGGTTAACTGTTGTTTGCTCAGAGTTTTTTGTTCTTCACCGCAGACACACACGAGACACGACCTGCTTTCATTAACCTTTCTGTCTCTGTTTGATGTAAATTCATCCTTTAATGTGAAAAGATTAAATGATTCACTTCCAGCTCTTTGTGTCTGGCAGCACTTTCACAGGTTATGACAGTAATACAAAGCATTCCAGAGGATAACCTGTGAAAACCAGAATTAAAGGGAATGCTTTTAATTTGAAAGGGTTTTATCTCATGGCAGATGGTGGATAAAAATGACTGGATGTTAAAGGCTGTGATTAACTTCTGAGTCATTCTGAGGTCTATCAGTGGCATTAAGGCTTTGAGGCTCGACTCTAACTGAAGTCATTTTTCCACAATGAAAACGTTTTGAAGCCTCTCGAAGTTCATTTTGTTGCGTGTGGACAAAATGAGGCGGATTTGTCTTCACACTGTACTTGAAACAGTAAATAAGTAGAAATAGAAAAGTTGTCTGAGGTGTTTTGAATTGATGTTTCCATGTTTTGTGCCGTCGGTGTCAGAGTCCCGCTGCAGTCACGCTGAGGACAGACTGTCTTTCCTCTCTCAGCAGACGTCTTTTCAACCTGTTGAGCTTTTTAAAACCTGCTGACCTGATGCTCACCAGCCGGCTGCCATGACAGATCCTGATAAATGATGATACGATAACACGGCCATTTTCTCCCGGAACTGTGCTGCGAGATCAGCATATTACTCTGCGCTTCGCCACCTGGAATAATTTCATGGTTCGGCTACAGTTACAGTGGAGGGACATTTCAGAGCGAGATTCATCAGTTTGTATTTTAGTGACCTTTTGAAGCAAAATATGTGTTTGATCTGTCTGATGGCAGAGAGCCTGACGGGGTCAGGAGGCCTGAGCAGAGCCTCTGTTTGAAGCGACTGTCAACGGCTTTTGATGGAAAGTAAATCAAGAAACTACAAAGAGATGCAAAACAACTCAGACAAGATGCTAAATGCCCACAATGACATATAAATACTACAGAGGTACACAAAATGGCCACAAAAAAAACAAAATTACCACAAACGTACACAAAATGACCAAAAAAAAAAAAAAACAAAATAACTGCAAAGTGACATAAATGACCATAAAGAGACACAAAACAACCACAAAAAAAAACCCAAATGACCACAAAGAGACACAAAATGACTACAAAAAGACCCCAAATGACAAAAAAGAGACTCAAAGTGATGGAAAACTCTTGCAGGGTGTCTTGCTCTTGTGTAGGAGGGGTGGGGGGTCTTCTCCATGTCTGTGCCCAGGGGTTTGTTGTCTCATAATTTGTCCATGGTTGGACTGTGTCGTCTTTCTGCTCAGGGGGACAAGAGGTCAGCATTCAAGCGAGCTCACCAAGCTCACTGTCTTTCCTCTCTCAGCAGCTTCGTTCTCCTCTTTTCTCAAAGTAAACTCTTAAAATTGGCTCGCCACCACAATCGTAAACGGTACAAAATGATGAATTGAGCCGTTTCCCTCGTGAGCTGCGTTCCCACATTAGCTCAGCCACCCAGTTCCTGCTGCACGTATAGTTCCTGTCGACCAGAGATTTATTCAGGTGGCCACTAGCTCGCTGAGGACACGTCCAGAGCGCAGAGGGAATGAGGGAAAAAGTCAGAAAAGCAAAAATATATCTTTAGTTTGTTTATTTTGCAGATTGCAGAGATTCAATTAGACTTGATATCAGGACTGTTGAGCCATAAATCCCCAAACTTATTGGGGAATTTGAATTTAATTATGTGCGATTTCAGTTTCGTCACCTTGTTTTCGGAAAAGAGGAGCTTTAATGTGTTTTCTGCAGGCGTCTGATTCCCACATGACCAAACTTAATCTGGTATAAATGTACACAGAATGTAATTTCATTTAATGCTGGTGATGCAGATTACACGCTCGGTCTCATGACGATCGTTTTCTTGCTTTTCTGCGAGCAGAAAGCAAACACTCTGGTTGTCTTATAGCAAATCAGCACGTCTCGTTATTTATGGCCCGACTGGAGCTCTGGACTCTCTCTTTCTCTGTCCGTCTCATTCGCTCTCGCCCTCTCTCTGCTCCTCTGTGCAGGCTTGTGCTCACAGTTGGGAATGTTTTATAAATGAGGCCTCTGGATATTGTGTGTGTGCAGCCAAAAGACGTCCACTGTTTTCTCACATTCAGAGGCCGGTGAGCTCCTTCGGTTGACGTCTGCTCTCGTCCAAAATGAACGTAAACATCTTAAAATCTCATTCCAGTTATTTATCTTCAGCCTCTAATGTTGACTTCATTTACTGCAATCTGATGCCGTCTGACAACAACTTGCATTGTTCTGACAGAAATTCAAGCCTCAGGCATCTCTGCTTTAATTAACTTTCCTAATTTTAACTACTGAGGGTGAAACATCTGTTAACATACTTCATGCTGCATAGTTTTCCATAACATTTTGTACAACATTCGTCATGAGTCCCTAATTACTTTGGTATTTTTTTATTTAGTGCCACCAGTTTCTTTAAATCAATTGACAGTCATATTAGCATTAAGCTAAAAGAGCAGCTGATCAACGTAAACCAGACAAACGCCTGCAGCCGTGTTAGCAGCTCAGCTGAGGCTGCGTTTAGGTGTGAAGGTGCTCTGAGCTAAATGCTAATATCAGCATGCTAACATGCTCGCAGCAACAATGCTAACATGTTGAAGTTCAGCAGTTATAATGTTTACCATGTTCATCATCTCAGGTTAGCATGCTAACACTGGCTAATTAGCAAAAACACAAAGTACAGCTGAGACTGATGGGAAAGTCTTTAGTATTGTAGCTATCTGGTAAAAAAAAAAAAAAAGTGTTGGAGGAGTTAAAATTTTGACCTGATAAAAAGATGAAACGTTAAAAGATCACCAAACCAATTACAGTTCATCCAGAGGAGGACGAACTTCACGGTAAAACATCCAGTAGTTCACCTGCTGGTGAACCGACCGGCCGACTTTGCACCCACTGCTGCTTCAGTGATAGAGAAAAGTTGAATCATGTGTTACAAAATGCATTAAACATGATATTTAACCGACTTCCTCTGTGTCGTTTCTCCTCCAGTCGGCTGCAGTCAGACTGTGATGTGACCGGCTGGTTCCGCCTTCTTCCATCTACCTGTCCACATCAGTGACGATCAATCAGAGATGACAGCGATTTTAGCTGCAGCGGGCGTCAGAGCCGGAGGCGTGAGGCGTCTTCAGGCGCTGATGGTGTCTCTCCTCCCGCTGCTGTGGCTGCAGCCTGCAGACTCCAGCTCTGCTCCTGATGCCAAATCCTGGAGCCAGACCGGACCGCGGCTGCAGCTCTCCCACTCAGGTAGGAAACTCTTCAACTGCCCCTGCTCTGACATTCAGAGGGCCGCGGCTGTTTCATGAATGAATGATCAAGGTTTGACAAAGACAGGTACTGCAACACTGTGGACCAGTTTATTCTTAGAGTGGAAGATGCTCAGTTCAGCAGCAGAGAGGCAGAAGGTCACAGCCGGCTCGTGAAGGCAGCACAGTCTTTTCCAACAGCGAGCCTTCGGTTACTCTGACGACTCCTGCTGCGTTAAATCAAGCATGACGCTCTGATTTCATGTTTAAATAAGCAGAATAATTCGGGTTTTTAATGAACTCACTTAAATAAACAGACTAAACTTGCTAGAAACGAAGTGTTGAGCTTGAATTCTCAGTGTTTCTGAGCTCGTTTGAGCCTCGAAGTTCAGCCGTTTTACCTCACGCTGCTGATCAAATGAGGACATTTTTCTGTCTGCAGTTAATCTGCTTTTTATTGCCCATAACTCGCCCATTCAAACACTTTATGCCTGATTTACAGGTTTTGTGCTCCATTTAAGCAGCAGCATTAATCATGAGCGTCCTTCATCGCAGCTTTCCTCTGAGCTTTCTGGGAAACACTGAAAACACTGAAACAGGATTCAGAGTAAACTGTGTTTTTAAGATCATTGAAGTGCGGAGCTTTTCGTTCTGTTTGTGATTTTTTACAGCAGCACAGACTCAAAAACAGCCAGAAAGGAGTGAAAACTGGAGGCAGAGCTGGTCTGTCCGGTCTGCCGTTTGTCTTTTTTCACATGGAAACGTCTTTTTCATACTTTTTCTTCCTGTTCTGTGCTTGTTGGTTGTCGGTGCCTATCAGTTAACAAAGCTCAGTCAAACTGGATGGAGCTCCTGATGAAAGCGACGTGTTGGATTATTTCCCTGCTGTCTGATTTCGGTTAAGTCTGGATCCAGGTCAAGGTTTCAGGGGTTTTCCCAGCGGACATTTCGCCGTCGGAGCTGGAGAGAACTTTCTAACAATGAAGATCAGTGAAGATCTGGTGAATGTTGTCAGCGCAGAGATGATCTCCAGCATGCAGTAAAATCACTGTTTCCCTTCGTTTTCCACAGTTTTTGGAAACGTGCTGCTCTGAGGTCTCACGTAAAGTCAGCAGCAGAAGCTTCTCTGTCCAGGAAAACACGTTTAGCAGCAGGAAGGAATAAAACGGGAGATTAGCAGATTAACACCGCGGGAGGTGACGCTGTGCTGATGACTGCAGCGGTAGTGATAGTAATTGTAATTGAGGCTGTTTTAAAGTACCTGCAGCCATCGTGGATGACCGGGTTTAAATGTATTTTGGGTCAGGTTTATTTTCCCACATTCAGGAGCTTGTTTGGTTGCTGCTTCTTCCAGCTGAAGGATGACACAGCTCCGTCTTCTCCACCTCTTCAGGTATGAGATTAACAACGAGGTTAAAGTGGTGCGATGGTGAGGGTGCTTTTGTAGCATTACAACATGTTTTATACACACTCAGCGTCTCTTAAAGGACTCAAATAATCTTCTGATTTCATGCACCTGTCCTCAGGACAACCTTTTTTGTCCGTCCTTTTTGAAAATGTTGCGTATAACCATTTCAGTGAACAAAAGGTTTCAAAAACTGTCAGAGGATCATGATTAAAACGAACCGGTGTTGACTGTCAGTAGGAGGTGAGATGTAGACTGTGGGTTTCTGTATCTGTCCATCTGTCCGTCCTGAGGTTTTGTGGTTGCTTCTGCCTTTGTCTCTGAGAGACAACAGTCAACAAGCACAGGAAGTCCTTTTGAGCTGGCGCTGTCTAATGAGGACAGTGACTCTCGGTATCTTTCCTGCGTGCAGCCATCGTGACGTCTTACGTCTGTCTTATGTCTGTCTGTCTTATTTGTACGTTCTGGATGCTTGTCCTGCTCTGTCCTAAAACTGGGAACGGCCAAGCAGTGAGCAGCCTTAAAGCTGATCGTGAACCTCCTGGTGTTTTATTTCAGAGCCAAAACACTGAAAGACATGTTAATGTCCAAACACTCAAAGACTGTCCTGTTTCTAATCGTCCCACTGTTTCATAGTTTCAGATTTATTCTGACTGGCAGAGAAAATTAACTGGCATCAATCAAAAAGGGTCCCATTGCTGCCAGAGTTGATTTATTTTACACACATTTTTCTCAATTCTCGTGCAAAGCGAAAAGAAAACAGTAATAAAACCGCCTCTTCATCATCATCAGAGCGGTGCGTTGGACACACACTGTGGCGTCATCCGTCCACTTCCAGCCTCTTTAACACGCTTCTTTTTCCCAAATGCTTCCCACTTGGCAACCAACAACACCAGCAAAGCCAACAACTGTTTCCTATCCAGCAGCAATTAGTTCAGGCAGGCTGGTTTCATTGTGGCGGTCAGCGAGATGTTTGCCGAGCGAATGAATGAGAGGACGCATGAATGGAACCACTGAAGCAGCGACCGTGTTGTTCTTCACAATTCAGGTTCTGTGTCCAAGTGAGAGGGGCGGGTTCAGGAGCGATTGCTCATGACGTGACCGGATTATGGCAGTCAGACACATTCAGAGACACAGCGTGGATGTTAGTGATACAATGGCTGAGAAAGGAAACGTCGACCTGAACGTCCTGAAAGTGGACAAGTGGTTTTCATTGAGAGACTGAGCGTCATACGAGGCGAATCACAGGAAGCTGGAGATGTTGGTTTTGGATGGAGGAAGTCGTTTTGCTAATCATCATTCAGACTTTGAGTTATGTTAGTATCTACGTTTCATTTGGTGGTTTTCAAGACGTTTATTCTCCACTTTGCAATCAGCTAAATAATCTGAACTCAGTGTGAGTTATTTCTGAGCTTTCGACCACGTCTCCAGTGAAACTGACTTTATAATGCTTCATTGAGTCACGTCCATTTGCTGGTGAAGATCATGAGTTGACAGCTGTGAATAATCACCTTCAGATGGGATTATTCAGTATTTGTGTTTAAACATTCAGATTTCTTAAGTGATTCCAGCGCAGGAGATATTTTACACAATGAAAACAAGCATCTCTTTAAGTTCACGGAGGCTCCTCCACATATTAACAGGAGCTCAGCACTTAAAGCAGCTGTTAGCGGTGTTGTTTTACTAACAGCAGGTTACAGAATGAGTCGCTGGTGGTGATGAATCAGCTGAGAATCGTCACGTGAATCTGCAGCTCGGCTTCGCAGCTTCTTTCAGCTCATTGTTTTGATGTAAATTCCCTGTTTTTGTTGGCTCTCACTGCTATTGCTATTAAACACAAAGTGCAGCTGAAGCTGATGAGAGTGTGGTTAGTTTTTGGTCAGCGGCCCCCAAAAGTGACCGAAAATCAATTTCAGGTCTAAAATGCTGTAAAAACTGCACCCAGAGCACGATGTTTGCTGCTTTGGTCAGTGATGTTAATACTGCGTGCAAGCACTGACTGAAGCTGTTTTTATGGCATCAAATGGAAAATTCCACATCTCCTGTATCAGGTTACACTTTCATGACGTTTGGCATCTTTAGCTGCCAGTTAGAGTCTAGAGCCTGTATGTGGAAATTGAATGTAAAATCCTGTCGAGGTTAAAAACTGTGTTGGTGATGAGCCGACGGGCAGCTTGGTTTCCTTCACCGACCTTCAAACACACCGATTTGTTTTCCCTTGAGAGCAGGTGACCTCCTTCTTTCCATTTCCCTCAAATAGTCTCATTCTGGAGCAAATCTCATGATGTCATACTGCTGATGTGTGATGGATTACATGGAGAGAGACGTGTGTGTGTGTGTGTGTGTGTGTGTGTGTGTGTGTGTGTGTGTTAACAGTAGCAGCAGAGCGGTTTTCATGGCAGTAAAATGAAGCAGTGAACTCCAGTTAATGAAGTAAGACGAGGTTCTCTGCTGTGTTTGTAGCTGCAGGATCAACAGTGGAGAGACTGTTAAGATTTTATAAGGCAGATACTCAGACAGGAGCTTCAGGGCCAATGAACACACACACACACACACACACACACACACACACACACACACACTCACACACACACTGAGCGAGAGTGTGTGCGTCACAGCTGACCCAGTGTCTGACCTGAGCAGGAATCCAGGGAGACCAGCCCTCATCCTGCAGGGAGACTCACTCAGTTAGCCTTTAACCTGACCACGAGTGTGTGTGTGTGTGTGTGTGTGTGTGTGTGTGTGTGTGTGTGTGTGTGTGTGTGTGTGCATCACTGGCCAGAAGTAAACAGACAAAAACAGAGAGACAGACAAGAGATGGAGGCGTATAACATGTGTTTGAAAGCAGGAGTGGTTTTATTTATTCGCTCCAGTCCGCTCTTACACACACACACACACACACACACACACACACACACACACACACACACACACACACACAGATTATCACATGCAGACACACACTTTGTCAGCCTCACACATAAAAACCATAGATGTGATCTCACAGTTCGACACCTGCAGGTGGACATGTTTAAGTGCGTGACAGGAAGTGAAGGCGTCTCACGGCGTTGTTCGTTGTTCAGGTTTTCGTCCGTTTGGAGCTGCGATGTTAAAACGACACGCTGGTGCTGACGGACCCTCAGCAACCTTCAGTCGAGTTGTAAAGAAGAGACACGTTTGATTTCTCTGTGTTTCTTGTCGCACGTTAACTGACATCAGTTTTAATTAAGTTCAGATTATTGTTGGTTCGGCCTCCAACACAGCTCAGGTTTCTCATGTGGCCCCTTGTAAAAATTAATGCCCCCCCCGCCGGTAGCGTTAGAGGCTAGATAACGTCAGTTAGACTAGCTAATTAACTAGTTAGCTAACGCTAGCTAACTGATGTACTGAACTTAATTTTACCTCGACCGTTACTGGTTACCGGTCGCGTTAACTCACCAGTTAGTTAGCGCTATCGGTTACCAGTAGCGTTAACTAGTTAGCTAACTAGCCTGGTTGTTTCATTGATTACTTGCTTGAGTTACTTTGTTGTCAGGCTGAAGTGCACCTGACTCAGTTTCTCAGTAGTTTTTCCAGACCGCCCGCAGCTTCACAGCAACTTGACGGTGACCGTTTCCTACTGTTCGTTGATGTTACCTCGACCGATAACTAGTGCATTAGAGGCTAGATAACATTAAGGGATTAAGATAAGATAAGATTTCACTTTACGCTCACACACATACTACAGGGAGGAGACTGCACACACGCCATGCTTCATGAAATTATTTTCTCCGCATTTAACCCATCCCGATAAGTCTTCCTCCGCGGCAGACCAGGAGCGGTGGGCTGCTGGGGACCAGTTCCTGTTGTCACCATTGGTCAGGTGGTGATCTTTCTTGCATGTTTTTAGTGGGGGTATTTTTATGGAGGATACCCAGGTGAACACGGGGAGAACATGCAAACTACACACAGAAAGGCCATTTTTTCTTCGAGCAGCAGGCACTGAAGGCATGG
>JBBMOE010000107.1:205640-228140 GCA_037975065.1 Chaetodon trifasciatus | reverse complement strand
TCTTACAGCTGCCGGCTTGTATCTGTGTTCTCCACCATTAAAAACAAGCACAGAGATGGAGGAAGGCGCAGAGTGGCAGCATCTTCCCTGTGACAGGAAGCACTGTGTTTTATGGGAAATATGGTCGTAATTTCCTCTCAGCTTCCTCTCTTCTCATCTGTTTTCCATAATTACAGTGTTGAGATGCAGCCACTGTGCGCCGCCTCACGTTTGGGGTGGTGTTTGTTCAGCGAGGTGTCAGTTTGTGGCGGCGCTGACCTTTATCGTGTTGTGATGAATCGGCCTCAAACTGGGCTGATGCTTCCTCTGCTCCTCCTGAGTCTCGGCTCTCCGTGGATCTTTGGTGTTGATTTTCACCTGCATTTTTAAACTTGATGGTGGACGTGCTGCAGTTCAGTGATGAGACCTGCGTGATGTTACGTCATCCATTACTGCAGATGAGGTGTGTGGAGCAGTCGACTGTTACTGCTGGAGTTAACTCTGGTGGCATCAAAGATGAAATCAAACAAGCAGGAAAAGACAAACAAATGGAAAAAAGCTCAAAGCTGGACTCGCTGGGACCAAATCCCTGTGTATCTGTGAATGATTTATGGTTTTGTTATGAGCTGTAGCTTGTGGGTCATAACAAGCCGTTGCCTGCTGAGGATGATTTGTGCTTTCAGTTTCAGGGAGAGTCTTTGCTTTGGACTCTGACAGTGACGCCAGCTTCAACACCATGAAGTTAAAGCGTGTGTGTGTAGGGTGTTTCCATACTGTACAGCCGTGTGTGTGCGCTTATATCTCGTTTACTACAAATTTGGACCCACTTCCATGATTTTCTGAGTACCTGATCTCCGTTAACTCTGTAAAAACTTGAGTCCTGATGTTTTCATGTAGTTTTCCATATCATTAACCACTCAGACTGTTCTCATCCCAGGATGTGAAATACTGACGTTTTGTCACGCTTCGATGTCTCATACAGATGCACAAGTTACCCTTTAGCATCTGTTAGCTGTCTGCTAACTCCAATGTAAACCTCAGACACTCAGAACAAGGTGACGCAGTACAAAGACTGAAGAAGTCCAAGTATGGACGAGCTCGTGGCAGATGATTAGTAAAACACAGGACGCTCACTCAGGACACCAGCTTTCATGTCCCGTTTGAAGCCAAACTCACCAAACTGCAACTGTTTCATGTTCACCACCCATTAGAAAGGTTTTCTGACAGAAGGGTCGTTTAGCGTCTGTATGAGACTGTGAGGGGCGGGACCAAAATGGTGGCGTCTGACAAACTGGGGATGAGAACGGGTTGAGTCAGTGTGAGTCCTGGAGCGATCGGTATGTGTTGTAGACAATTGAAAAAGTTATTTCATGACTCAGGTGAAGGTTTGTGTGGTGCACAGTCGATAGATTAGACTTCGTTTTTTAGTGTGTGAGCGTATCAGGCTCGAATAAGCTCAGATCCACACAGGTTTGGTGTTTGGAGTCCAGAAAGTTGGACTGATCACCTCAGAATCTTCTCAGGACCAATCAGGTGAAGGAAGACTGTTGTTGAGGTTTGAGAAATAAGCAGACCTGCACGGTGTTGGAGAGATAATCCTACTGTTTACTTCCTGTTGATTATAGTTAATCATATTCTAAAGAAAGGAGCAGAGCGAGCTACAGAAGGCAAACAGTTTAAGTTGGTGGGAGGCTTGGATTGCTCAGAAATGTACAGTATGATGGTTTTATTGGTTTGATTTACGGTGCTGGTGCCGCAGGAGTTCCCCAAGAAAACAAAATTAATCGGCTGCAATATTAAAATGCTGTCAAAATATTTTCATTTTGGCAGTTAATGTTAAATATGTGTATTTTACAGAACTCGAAAGTTGGCAAAAATGTGAAAGTCATGTAAGTTGAAACCAGTTTGCTGGTTCACATCGTAAAGATCAATGACTGATTTAATAAATATTACTGCTGTATATCACCCGGCTTTGGAAAACGTCTCGTCGGAGTCCATGTGACTGACGTCCTTGTCAGAAAGTTGAGTTTACTGTTGTGAACATTTGTTCTAATAACAAAAGTTTTCACCCAAACCAGTCCAAGAGAGAGCTTGAGTGTATTATCAGTTATTGATCGAGATGTTAAACTAATAGAAAGGCAGGAGACAGACGCTGGAGGAAGGTTTAAGACTGAAACTGTGACGTTATGGCGACATAAGAACAGCCTTCCTTTATGTCTGGAAGATCAAAGTCTGAATGTGAGCTTAAAACGGCATTCATAATCAAAGTCACTGTAACCTGAGTGCAGACTGTGCTGTGATTTAGAGCCACTCTCCTTCTATCGGACTCGGAAACCGACACAGAGCTCATATTCATCCAAAGGACAAGAAATCTGGGTTCACAGTGTGTCGTATGTCAAACTGAGGCCCATGATGGCGTCCAGCAGTCCGCACGCACTCGTTCTTCATGTCAGCCTTTGAATCCTGTGTCCACTGTGGAGAGTTGTGCTGCATCTCTTCAGGATCCTGCTGTGGGATCTATTAAATCACTCCTCCTGTTATTGAACAGCCTTTAAAATTCTTCAGGCGAAGGAGTCCTGAGAAGAGAAGCAGATTCTTATTTTAAAGATTTTAAAGCTGCGTTCATTGACTTTCTGGCCACTTGGGGGCAGTGCAACAAGCTGTGAACACAACACTCACATATTATCACTTTATGAAGCCTCACAGAGCTGCTAACACGGCTGTAGACCCGTCTTCACGTCTTCAAACAAGGTAAACGAGAGCCTGAACACACAGGAACATGGAGGGGAACTGACGACTTCATCTAAAACATTCAGTTCGTGCAGCTTTAAGATTTCTGACCTTTTAATCTGGAAACATGTAATTTGTAAAATCTTTTCCAATCATGTATTTCGTAAGGAAGCTGAAAATGAATTTAACATGACAAATTTATAGAATTTTTGGGCAAGTTTTTTTGTTAAAAATCAAGTTAAAGCAAATTATAAACAGCTTTATTATGTTTCAGTGTGAGCTGAGATGAGGCAGCTGAATTAAACCAGACAGATCAGCCTGGGTCATCAGAACTGAAACTCATCCGTAACGTGCCCACAAGGCCCGCCATTGTTCCTGACATGAGTCGGCCTGGCGGGTTAATTTAAGGATAAATAAATGTGACCTGAGCGGTGAAGTAATAGCTGGTTAAGTCATTTCTCTGTCTGAGGCACTTTCAAATGCTGAAACTTGATATATTAAATGCCTGCAGTTATCTGTGTCAGGGTTCAAAGGGAAATGCTTTAACTGTGATTTAGAGCTCTGAGACGCGCAGAGAGGCCATCGATCTGAAGTGAAGAGGATCTGAGCAGCCATGATGATGCTCGCTGGAGAGGAATCAAAGACATTTACCGATGAATGGACATAAGGAAAAAGGAATTAGCATCGAAACCGGCTTGTTTTTTTTCTCTAAGTCCAGAGGTTCACACACACACACACACACACACGCACACACAGTGAGTCATGTTTCCATTACTTTTGGGGACATTACATTGACTTACATTTATTTCCTGGAGACTTATCATAACCATAACAACTACTTACCTAACTTTGCGTTTTGTCCCCATAAGGAAGGCAAGTCCCCACAATGTGAGTAACACACACGCACGCACACATGCACAAACACACACACACGCACAAACACACACGTACATGCTCAGCCTTGGCCTTGGTTCAGTCCTCTCTGCATTGTGTCTAAGAGTCTGTCTGCACAGTGTGTGTGTGTGTGTGTGTGTGTGTGTGTGTGTGTGTGTGTGTGTGTGTGTGTGTGTGTGTGTGTTTGTCTGAACTGGAGACTGTGGACGGAGAATTGAAGCCTTACACTAACATTTTAAGAGGTGTCATCACTCTCAGTCCTTCAGATAATCCTGCTGCTCATCCGTCTTCTGTCTCCTGCTCGAAGAAGAAAAAATCATTTGTATAAAAGATTCATTTCATACATGAACCATCTGCTCCATCTGCTCCGTCTGCTCCACCTTGTGTTCGTTATGCTGTTAAACATCATCAGGAGCAGGTACACGCATCAGTTAAACCACAGCTAGTAAACACAAGTCGTGTTAGCTGATCGCTCACTCACATTAATGAGGCTGATGATGTCTCATCTCGTCTGTTCATAGAGCTCTAAACATCATGTCAGCAGCTTCTTTAGAGGCTTTCAGACCCGAAGACAGACACGGTTCAGCTCAGTTTCTTCTGTATTGTCCATTAGCAATTAGCCTTTTTCATGATTTGTCTCCCGCTTTGCTCCAGATGTCATCAGATTCAACAAGAAGTTTCATGACGTCAGTCCGATGTTTGAATTCATTGTTAAGTGTTCATATACAGCATTTTTTTTTGGTTATTGTGGCAACAAATGCACAAAGAAATACAATAAAATTCAAACTATAATTATTGCTAATTTGAAAATGTAAATAACTGAATACTTGAATTGCAAAACAAAAGCATTACATTACTTGTTATGAAACAGAAAAGTAATCTGAGCCTCTCTGAGCTGAAAGTGACTGGCTGGTTGAAGAGGTCACTCGCTGTCCTCTGTCAATATGTGCGGTCCATCATTTTGATTTTTGGCTGCCTGGCGATGGCTGAGATCGTCCATTTGAGGCTCTTCAGAGACTCTTCAGGAGGAGCTGAATGAAAAGTAAAGTGGAAGCAAAGGAAAAGCATAAGTGGGAGAGTTTTTTCTCTTGTCTGATGCCTCATTTATGTCGAGAGTTCCAAGGAAGGGACGAAAAGACATAGTTTGTCTTCTTTGTTCCTTCAGTCTCCTACAATAGAGCCCAGATCAGATGCTGCGAGAGGAGGTGAGGAGGAGAAAGTGGAGGATTGCGATGAGGAGAGGGAGTGAGGTAATGGGGAGAAATAAAGGACAAGGTGCCTCAGGGAGGAATTTGAGGGCTGAGATCTTGTCAATGAACCTGAAAGAGTGGAGGTGGGTGGGCTGGGGGGTCGGACGGGTAGCAGAATAAAAACAGAAGGAGTCCATAAAGAGGGGGGTGAATATCTGAGTGCCATAGTTTTCAGGCCTCTGACACACCGAGCCAACAGGCTGCTGCTGATCTTCGCTGGGCCTCAGGTTCACTGCTGTCTGTCCAACTGTTGTCTCTAGCTGTCCCTCATTGGCTGTTCAGCTGAATCAGAATATTAACTGAAACCCTAAAACTATGTAAACAGTAGTTTTAGTTGTCTAAACCTCAACAGACCATAGAGGAGGCAGATCAGAAGAGAAATCCGAGTGACTTCTGCAACAGTCACATTAGTCGTGGTCAGGTACGAGGACTCGGTGTGCTGGTTTTTGGGGATTTTGTCTTTCTTTGATCTTTGAATGTGGAACACAGGCAGAAAACAGTTGTTCAAGTGCAGCTCTTTAAAGAAGGTGTGAAATGATTGTAGATGCTCGATGTGTCGGGGCATGAAAGACTCCAGAGAATCATTCTGGGGGGATATTTGTGCTTTTTCACAACTGCACAAAACGTTGGCGCACCCAGAGAAAGAAGCCATGAGGAAATAATTTGGGACCAAAGTGAATCAATAGAGGCATTTTTTTATCCAACGTGACTTAAATTACTGATGGAAATATACTAGCGTGCTGCTTTAAGAGACATTACAGGAAATGTAGAAAAATGGTGTCTCTAGCCTTCATGCAGAGAGCAGCCCTGGATGGAGGCGACATAGGAAGAAAAGAGGGTTAGCAGAGTTAAATATTTAGCTAGCAAAATACACAGGCCTTGAAAGTTATTGAGACTCCAACATTTACTGACCCAAAACGGTTGACGTCCTTGACTTCATCCCAGTGTCAGCTAGCTGCCTGCTACTAGATCCGCTATGAAAAACAAACATCACCTACCACCCAGATCAGGAAGTGTTTAGACTGGGGTTGAAACATGAGCAATCCTGGAAAGGGAACAGTCACCAAGCTTCAGTCAAACTTTATTTACATAGAACATTTCCACAGACCACAACAGAAACATGAGAACATCTGGACTCAAGCTAGCAACTTGCAGCTAGCAGTTATTTTAGCACTGTGTCATTTGAGCCCCAGCGTTGACTAAACAAACAAACAAACAACTTTATGTGAATGAAGGACAAAGTTATGAAAGTGCCACTATTGAACTTTCCTGAAAATGAAGAAAACATTTACATAAAGTAAAAACCCAAAAGAAAGACTTAAAAAAGACTCTTTGATCGTAGAGTCGATTGCTCGGACTGAGGAAGGTTCATCTGGACGATGGTTTGTCTGGATGTGTCCTGGCAGTGCTGTCAAATAAGCGGACCGGAGAAGGGAGACATTGCTACCTGAATTCATTAGAACAACAAACAGACGAGTTCGGTTTCAGACCTCAACTGGAATTATGTGTCATTCTATACTTCACTCATATTACCAGGAAAACAACACAGCAGAGAGCCTGGAGGAGGTGTGGGTCGAAGGCCCAGTTCAGTGTCTTTACTGGGGAAACTACATGTTCAAGTCCTTCATCATACAGGATAGTTTCCACAGACACCAGTGCAGGTCTGTCTGAACCACTGGTCTTGTTGATGTGTCCTTGAGCAGACTTTTTATGATCTGATGATATATGATGATATATGATGATTTTATATGTGAGTAACCTTACATTTGTAACTTTGAAGTGAGCGTAGCCTGCTAGTAAAACCATCATATAAATGTTTCTAGAGTCTTGATACAATGACAACGACTGTACTTGCAAAGCTAGTTGCTGAACTGCTGTAGCTGGTGAGCTAACCTCTAACCAGCTGGGCTAACACCGCTCATGTCAGCATCTCTCTATTTTCTCGTGACTGATCTGTATGCTTCCCTGTTACAATTTTGTTCGATAAAGAATTACTGAAGAGTGAAACTGAGCTAACAACCTTGCTAATGGTATTTAGCAAAATTCTTAGCATTTTAGCTTAGTTTGGTTGTCAGCGGGACAGTACGGACTTGTACCATCAACTCCTCATCATTGCCAGCAAACTGTTTCTCACCTGTGGAACAATGTTTGCTACAGAAAATAAAAATGAAATGTCCGAAACGCTTGCGCATGAGTCAGCTTCCTCAGTTTGGGACGTTGAACTCGATGCAAAAGATTTGAACAGACTGACTTCATCCCAAAGAGTCTAAGTGAACCACAGCGATTCTGTCAGAGTGAATTCAATTCATTGTTAAATTTTTAAATGCTGGTGTGATCAGGCCTTGATGAAGAAAGCACGCTTTTCATGACAGATGTGATGTTCCTCAACACACCACAATGAAAAGCATAAAGAATGTGAGGAGCTCAGACTGCCTTCCCTAAACAGAAACATTTTAGAAATCAAAAGCTCACCAGCACTAAGATGGAGCCACTAATGGAAACAACCCAGTTCAAAGGGCCTTGAATCTTGGTCTTGCATGACAGCCTTAATGTATCAAGCCACAGAGGACAACCAGTAAAACCATTTTATTGGCTTGTATTTCCCTCTGAAAGTGCTCTGACAGCCTTTAATGGCTCAGAACGGATCTTATAGTTATATACCTACAAAACTCTGGCAAGCAGGTTGTGCTGGAGGTAGCAGTGCTGCAGATGCAGAAAACACATGCAGTACATATACAAACACATACAGTGTACTGTCTCTCTGCTTTTTTTTCTTTGTATTGCTGAATCTGCTTATTTTCTCTCTGTATCTTCCATTTGTTGTGACTCTAAAGAAGCTGCTGATTTGACTGTCACATGGGAAATATGTGATCTTAGATATGTTTTTCTTTGTTAGACAGTAAAGTCTGCCATCACAGTTGTAAAGTCTTTTGTTATTTCAGTGAATTCCTGTATGTTTTAACTTGATGCCTCATAGGAGGTTGACAAAATGATACATTTGAGATTAATATTAACTGCGTGTGTATGTGCTTAAAAAGAAAAAACCTTTATCCATGTTTCACTGGGAGTTATGCACAAACACAGCTTCCCGTGCAAAAGCAGAAGAAGTTACTCATCACCATCTCCTCTCAGGCCACAGTGTCAGATCAGCCGGGCTTTGCTTTCCATCTTCCTAACAGTCTGCTTTCATTTGAATCCAAACCCAGAACACATGAGCTGTGAGATGCTCCGCTCCCCCCAGTCCTCTCTAAGTGTTAGCATGTGCTAACTCGGGCAATGTGTTGCAGCTTGTCTGCAGAGTGCAGCGATGCTGCCGACTCACATGAAACAGAGGAATCACTGCGTTTCAGAGAACACGTGAACCGAAAAACAGCTTTTGAGGTGCATTGCTCTTTTAGATCATCTAAATGTCCTTTAAAGGTCAGTAACTCACTCTAGTTAACAAGAACAAACTCATTAAGATCAGGACAGAGGTGCAGGGTGTCGCTCTGTTCAGCAGATCCTGGTGAGATGAGGTGTCTTGATGGTTGGTGATGCTGTTGTGGAGCACTTTGTGTCTTTTCTGTTGTGCTTTGTTTGTCTGACAGCTGCCACAAACATAAACTATGTAACGACCAAATACCTCCAGTGATACTCAGGCTGAATATTACCTTTCACTCCACAGTGTCAGCCTCTCTGATGAACTCTGATGGTTGCTGCTGCTGTCGGGTCACTCAGCGATGCTGCCAGACTTTCTGTCAAGAACCAGATGTTTTCAGTGTGGTGTGAGAAACATCTGCCAGCTGACAAACACCAGCTTGCTACCTATACACACACACACACACACACACACACACACAGACTTGAGTCTTGTGTTTTTGTGATCCATACAAGCCAACGGCATCTCCGGTGTGTTTAATGTGTTTGGAATTTGACGGGCTGTGATAATCACAATATCTGAGGCAGAGCAGACGGGCCTGTCTGACAGGTGAGCAATCACACTGGCTCTTATCTAACCTCTGCGTTTCTATCTGTGGGCGATAACACACACCAGCCTCTCCTCCCTCTCAGCATGGGTGAGGTCTCCGTCAGTCACGCCGTCATGTGAAACTCTGACGGACACCACGATGAGTCCGATAAACTGAAAAGACTTCACTGGATCAATAGCTGGAGGGAGAAGAATCGCTTCCTTTCCAGATGTAAATCACGTCATTGTGCTTGACTTTCACTTGCTCTAGTTTCAGAAACAAATCTGGTTTTATTAGTATTCATTTCAGCTTTTCTACTTTATTCAGGCTCTTTGAGTTTCATCTCAGGAAAAATTGAATGTTAAAATGTGAAATAAACTTGAAAATCTTCTGAAGGCGTGTGGTTTGAGGTTTAGAAAGCCGAACTGTGCAGGAAGCCGACATAACGTTTCATTTTCATCCTCAGAAAAAACTGAAGTGATTTTAATTAGTGTGTATCTGAGTGAAGGGGAATAAAAACTTCAGTGTCAGTAAGTAAATAAACTGAAATGTAGAAGCAGTTTGAAAGTCTGAGCTGTTCTGAGGTTGTTTGTGAAAATCTTTTAATGGCTTCATTAAAGCTCAAAGAAAAAACTTTCTCCTGCTTTCATGGCATAATCATCTGCTTTTGAAGCTTAAATAAATAACAGAGGCTGTTTTTCGAGTGCTGTCCATAAATATTTAGCAGTAAAGTGAAAATGAGAAAAAGCTTTGAGGAAACATTTGCAGCATAAAGACTTTGGCTGCTGCTCTCTGACTGTTGTGGTCGACTGGGCTCTCATCAAAGGTGTTTCCCTGAAGCCTGATACACTGAACAGACTCAGCCGCTGCAAGCGGTGTGTGTGTGTGTGTGTGTGTGTGTGTGTGTGTGTGTGTGTGTGTGTGTGTGTGTGTGTGTCTCAGAGAATGCTTATGTAGAGCTTATATCCATATCCAGTGTGTGTGCACTGTTTACTTACACTGTTTATATTTATGTATGAGTATGGGTGCTTGTCCTTGCTACATAATGAGGACCAGAACAAAATTTTTGGAAAGTGAGGACATCTTGAGGACAGTCCTCACAACTTCAAAGGACTGTTTGAGGGTTCAGACTTGGTTTTAACGGTTAACTTAGAGGTAGGTTTAAGTTAAGGTTAAGGCTAGGGTAAGGGGCAAGGGAATGCATTATGTCATGTGTCCACACAAAGATAGAAATACAAGTACCTCAGTGTGTGTGCGTGCGTGCGTACATGTGTGTGTGAGTTTTAATCAGAGACACCAGGGGTTTGGAGGGGAGATGAAAGGAGAAAACTAGCTGTGACGCTGAGCACACACACACACACACACACACACACACACACACACACACACACACACACACACACACACACAGATGTGTTTCCATCACTTTTGGGGACTTTACATAGACGTACACTTGTTTCCTGAACACTGAACGTAACCACAACCATAACCATTAACCTTAACCTAACTTAAGCCCAAGTCTTCACTGTAAATCGAATGATTTGCATTATGGGGACTTGTGATTTGTCCCCATAAGGAAGGTGAGTCCCCACTATGTGACTTTGCAAACAGATGTATGTCCCCACAATGTAAGTAATACACATCCACACACACAGCTGATGCTAACTGAAATAACCAAAGTTCTGAGGCATTTTTGTTCATGAGACTTTTTATGGATGTGTGAAAGCTCAGACTGACGTTAGGTGCAGGCAGAGGGCGAAGCGGCACACGTTGTGGTTTCATCCACCACGATCCGACCCTCCAGTCCGGCTCCCTCAGGCCGCTTTTAATGAATCAGGTTTTCCAACATTTACATCAGCGTGCAGAGGAGCTATCCAAAACACATTGCTTTTACGTGTTGTTTGTTTGATGGTGAAAAGCCGGGCATGTTGGCCGCAGGCAGCAAACAGTGGAAAATGCTGCAGCATCATCAGACTGTAGAACGTGACCAGTGAAAGAGGCGAGAGTTAGAAATTCACTAAATCGCCTACTTTAAGTCACAAAACTCAGCTTCTTCATGTTATTAATGTTTTGCAAAAATGTACATTTAGAAAAGATCCAGTTGAAAGAAGGAAATTAATCAGCAGCTACATCGATAAACAACTGATCAACGTTAGAATAAATAAGATTTTCATGTCATCAAACCTCACCTTGATTCTATTTATGGACTCCATTTTTTATGCAAAGCTCATTTAACTTGATTATTTTCCATTTCTTTCCCTTTAGCATCAAATTAGCCATGTTTAAGAAATCCAAACATTCTCTGGTTGCAGTTTTTCTTTCTTTTATGTCTTTGTAAATCGGAATATCTTTGGTTTTCGGATGGTTGAAGACGTCACCTTGAACTCTTAAAAACTGGAATGAACATTTTTCACTGTTTTCTTTTATAATTACTCAATGGAGAAAATGACGTCAGATTCAGAGATAATGAAAGCAGTCATTTTGCATTTTCAATCAGATACGAACCAAAACCTCTAAAGGCAGAATCCTTCCCGCCTGGCTCACACACGTGTTGCTGGTGTGAATCTGTTTTCAGGGTAAATCATGTTCTCACCCGTTCACACAAAGCACACGCGTGTCCGAGCACACGCACACTCAAACACGCAAACCATTTTAGTGAAGCAAATCCAGATTTAATCACCTCCCTGATTGCAGGCAATCAGTGTTCATCACATGGAACAATCAATCTCACACACACACACACACACACACACGCACACACACACACACACACGCACACGCACAGATGTTCGACAGACTCATATTCACTCTCTTACACCCACATACCTTCTCGCAGTGAATGAGTCTTTCCATTGGTTTCAGTCACTCTCTCTCTTTGTCACACACACACACACACACACACACACACGCACACACACACTCGTTCGTGTGCTGTACAGGTGTTCGGCACACTCCCAGCTCTCCCTCAGCATTTGTTCTGCGTGAAGTCTTTAACGAATGTTTGCCATTATCCAGCGCTCTCTGTGTCCTCTCACACACACACACACACACACACACACTGTTCAGCACACACACACACACACACACACAGGTACACACAGAGGCATTCACGCCTGGTTTAGCTTCAGAGGTTGGTGGAAATGATCCCGTTGATTAGACTGTAACAGGACGTGACTGAGTTAATGAGCAGCGAGTCGTCGTGCTGCATTCAGGTCCACATGAAAAGAGCAGAAGCTTGACGGTGAGCGCGCCGCCGACCATAAACCTGAATACTAACCGAGGATTTCACTCACTGCTTTCACAGCTCCTCCTGTTAAATATTAGATGAAGGAATGAGAAGAAAATCAAATGTGGAGTAAAAGAAAAAGGGACGAAGACATGAAGTCCAAAATCCTGTTTTACTGTTGTGATTTATGAAACGTGCAGTGCAGTGAGTTATGTTAATGATTAATATGTTCTGTGCTTCACTAATCAGCTGCTGGGCCTCGCTCTGTTTGTTGAGTAAAACCATAAAAATGACCTGATTAATTGCTTTTAGCTGCCGAAGCTTTTGACTGTTGTTTGAACTAACTGGGCAAAGACGTGAGCTCATTCGTTCATGCTCACTCACTCACTCACAGTCCGCTTTGATTGGTCTAATCCAGGTTTAATCACCTCCTCTACTGCAGGCGCTCAGCCGTCATCAGTACCAACCAATCACACACACACACGAGAACAGCGTCATCATCAGTAAAGACGTGTTTGTTTGCATCTGTTCCATCTCTCGCGGTGAGGAGACTCAGCTGTTTGATAAAATGTTTGTCGATGAAACATTTTGGCTTTTAAAACTGTAAAAACAGTTTGAGCAGCAGCTAACGGGGTCATTCTGAGGGAAATCAAACTGTCCTCTTTGTGGCTTCCCGTCTTTGTTTGGAGATTCTGTTCTGCGTCTTTAAACTTGTTAAGATTTGGGATCTTTTTACTAATAATATCAGAAAGTGAATGAACTCTTGATTTATGCGTCTTGGTTTACGTTCCCTCTCACTGTGGCGTCCTGCAGTTCATCTCTCAGCTCGCTCTTGTTGGACTACGTCCAGCCTGTGTGGACGGTACCTTCACAGCAGCTCTGGACGCTGGAGACACGGCATCTGTGGACATGTAGGACATTTATTTGTGACTCAGCCAACGTGTTTGTTTTGTTTTGTTTATCCTCTGTTCACAATAAAAACACACACAAGCAGGAAAAAAAACAGGAAAATATGTGAAACAGCAGTGAACATTTGGAGGACTGATGACGTGTCTTCTGTTGGTAGAAACAGATTTCTTGCTGTGCGATGGTCAAACAGAGGAGGGAGAAGCTCCATCAGTGACACACAAACACTCTGAAAGTGTGTTTTCAGTCTTTAACAGTACAAATGTTCATTTCAGGAAGAGCGAACTGGGGGGTCTGAGGAGAGGACGACAAACTGACTGTGATCCTCGTCCACTGCTGACCTCCCACCCGAACTAATCCTGACCTCAGTGACACACACACACACACACACACACACACACAGACACACACAGGCACACACACACAGGCACACAGGCACACACACACAGGCACACACAAAGAACCAAGGCAGAACCGAAAGCTGCGCCTGAATCAAGATGTGTCGAGGCCGTGACCGCGTGCTATTGACCAATCAGCAGCAATCCAGATCACCACAGACCAATCAGAAGCAATCAGCTCAGGCCTGGACTGAGAGGAAAATCAGCTTTTAACCGTTTAGCTGCATCGTGAAGTTTGGACCAGTCAGATCATCTCGAGGCTGAAAGACTGAACGTGTTCAGACTGAACTCAAGCTTTAATTCATTTTGTCTTTGTCTTCAGAAACTTTCCTCCCCGAACTCTGAATTGATTCTGGGAGAAAATCTTGTGTTTTTACACATTTTTAATCTATTTCTAGACGACTGCTGACTTAAAACATGTGGGAGGCTGCAGGAGTTATCAGGAAAACTAATGGAAAGTTCATCCAAAGAGTTACAAGTGTGAACGCACAATGGTTGTGTGTGATGTAAAGCATTTGGTTTCACTCCTCCTCAATACTTCATGTCATAATTCCCCCTCAGAGAGAGCACTTTGAGACCTCTCCTGCCAGGTTTGCTTTCATCATGCGGTCTACTTCCTGTCATTGGTTCGCTTGATGGATGGGACCTATAGGATCCAGCGAGCAGAGCCAAGAGCAGCAGGTCCACGATGAAATCCTGCTTACTTTTATTGTCTCCAGCAGACTGATGCATTACAGATATCTGAGCTGGAACCTGCATCCAGTTTGCAAAAGCACATTTGTTGTTATCTACAGTCTTGTACTCAGGTGTCTTCATTGGCTGAACCTGCCAGACCACACCAGCTGTAACTTTTCAAGAAAGAGAGACCCCATCCAGAGGGGACCAAAGTCAGATCCCACCCAGGATGAGGTCTACCTGAACAGACCAGAACCGAGAACACCAACACTGCAGCAGACAAATGAGTCAACAAGCAGCCACAGTAGAAAACAGCAGCAATATAAGAACAACAGTGTGCTCAGAGTGAACGTAAAGGCCCAGAATCAAACTCCAAAAACCAACATTTAAACGCTTCAGAGACTCATTTATAGAAGTAAACCAGTTCAAGTAGGAAGATATTTAGCCTGAGCAGTGAGAGGACTGACATCTGTTCAAAGTCAAACTTTATCAACAAGGTTACAGGTTACAGACAAAACTACAAAGCTGAAAGCAAAGCAAATTATCAAACTATCACCTTTTCTCTCTAATTCCACACAAAGCGCTGAAATATTCAAGAGCATGTGTGTGTGTGTGTGTGTGTGTGTGTGTGTGTGTGTGTGTGTGTGTGTGTGTGTTTGAGAGGGGATTGTCTCAGTGAGAAATGAGCTGTGAAAATCTCATAATTGCACCATGAACAGACGTGGAGGCGCAGTGTGATCTGATTTCAGAGGAAAGAGAGCTGCAGACTTAACCCAAACTTTGTAGTGTGTGTGTGTGTGTGTGTGTGTATGTGTGTGTGTGTGTGTGTGTGTGTGTGTGTGTGTGTGTGCGTGTGTGTGTTGTACTTTTGATACCTCTCTCCAGATCATAAGGCATCTTTCCATGTGCAAAAGACATCCAGACCTCTGTGTGTGTGCGTGTGCATGGGTGTGTGTGAACACAACGTGTGTGTGTGTGTGTGTGTGTGTGTGTGTGTGTGTGTGTGTGTGTGNAACACAACGCGTGTGTGTGTGTGTGTGTGTGTGTGTGTGTGTGTGTGTGTGTGTGTGAGTAGATCGTCTCAGTGAGAAATGAGCTGTGAACTGTTAGGTTGTGCTTTTTGTGCTCAGATGAGATTTTCCTGGTAAGACTTTCTTTCATGACTTCATTTATTTTTTTTAATGGGCTGTGTGAAACTCCTTAAGACTAAGTGTGATTAAAGAAGTACAAATACTCGTGACTACTGCACAGCTGATGTTTCCCATGTTGCTCTTGTGTGTTTTCCTCGGCTGCTTAGCGAGCAGACACTCTGCCGTCCCTGATGAGAGCGCTGTGATGTTCACAGTGCTGATTGATCTGATTGATTTCTCTTTAAATGTTTTCTGTTGGTGGTGAGCTGTAGCAAATGTGCCGTGCTGCATTCAAGGCCACGCCGTCTTTTGAGCCACCGGGACACGCAGCGGTGCGTCTGTGCTCAGGATGCACGGTGTGGGGTCCACACGCTGATGTCATGACAGTTTCATGGTTAATTTCCTTCACTCTTTCAGGTGATTATTCGCAGCGCAGGCAGGTCAACTCCGCTGCCTTCAAGGGCAGCCGCAGCCACGGGAACTTTGAGAATTTCAAGCTTAATTAGTTGCTTTTACTTAAGTTAAGAGTCACAGCTGGAGTTCCTTCAGTTCACCCAAATTCACCGAAATTACTGCAAGTAAATGAAGACCGACAGAACAGAAAGATGAACTCGTGCTTTTAAAAATATGTTTTATATGAAATAAATATCTCACAGAGCAATTTGTCAAGTCTGGAAAAATAGGCACAAAAATTAGCATTTGAGAGAACATTTGGTATTTTTTTTCTAAAAAAAAAAAAAAACCTGGAAAGTGATTATTATTTATAAAAGTTTGTGATTATTTTCCACTAATCATTAATTTATTACAATTGACTAATTGTTTTAGCTCAGAAATATAAAAGTGGACTCGAGTGAGGAGAATTTGGTCATTTAAAAAAATGAATAAAAACAAAGAATCACCAAGAAAACATAAAATATCACGATGGCCATAAAATACATTTTTTACTGTTATTATTCTTATGATTTTAGGACTGTTCGTCCTCTCAGTCCAGATGTATTTCCTAATGAAAACCAGCCATTTGCCGTCTGCGCTGCAGTTATCATTTACAGCTCGGGGCGAACAGACTGACAGCGTTACAGAATAAACAGCGCGGCGGCCGAGCGGCGCGGCACAGCTTCAGGGTTAATTTGCTTTGCTTGTTCAGCTCGTTTTCTGGCTGCTTTAGCAGCGGCTCCCCAGAGACGTGACCTGCTCTGTGTGTGTGTGTGTGTGTGTGTGTGTGTGTGTGTGTGTNCAAACATTCTCTGGTTGCAGTTTTTCTTTCTTTTATGTCTTTGTAAATCGGAATATCTTTGGTTTTCGGATGGTTGAAGACGTCACCTTGAACTCTTAAAAACTGGAATGAACATTTTTCACTGTTTTCTTTTATAATTACTCAATGGAGAAAATGACGTCAGATTCAGAGATAATGAAAGCAGTCATTTTGCATTTTCAATCAGATACGAACCAAAACCTCTAAAGGCAGAATCCTTCCCGCCTGGCTCACACACGTGTTGCTGGTGTGAATCTGTTTTCAGGGTAAATCATGTTCTCACCCGTTCACACAAAGCACACGCGTGTCCGAGCACACGCACACTCAAACACGCAAACCATTTTAGTGAAGCAAATCCAGATTTAATCACCTCCCTGATTGCAGGCAATCAGTGTTCATCACATGGAACAATCAATCTCACACACACACACACACACACACACGCACACACACACACACACACGCACACGCACAGATGTTCGACAGACTCATATTCACTCTCTTACACCCACATACCTTCTCGCAGTGAATGAGTCTTTCCATTGGTTTCAGTCACTCTCTCTCTTTGTCACACACACACACACACACACACACACACGCACACACACACTCGTTCGTGTGCTGTACAGGTGTTCGGCACACTCCCAGCTCTCCCTCAGCATTTGTTCTGCGTGAAGTCTTTAGCGAATGTTTGCCATTATCCAGCGCTCTCTGTGTCCTCTCACACACACACACACGCACACACACACACACACACACACACACACTGTTCAGCACACACACACAGGTACACACAGAGGCATTCACGCCTGGTTTAGCTTCAGAGGTTGGTGGAAATGATCCCGTTGATTAGACTGTAACAGGATGTGACTGAGTTAATGAGCAGCGAGTCGTCGTGCTGCATTCAGGTCCACATGAAAAGAGCAGAAGCTTGACGGTGAGCGCGCCGCCGACCATAAACCTGAATACTAACCGAGGATTTCACTCACTGCTTTCACAGCTCCTCCTGTTAAATATTAGATGAAGGAATGAGAAGAAAATCAAATGTGGAGTAAAAGAAAAAGGGACGAAGACATGAAGTCCAAAATCCTGTTTTACTGTTGTGATTTATGAAACGTGCAGTGCAGTGAGTTATGTTAATGATTAGTATGTTCTGTGCTTCACTAATCAGCTGCTGGGCCTCGCTCTGTTTGTTGAGTAAAACCATAAAAATGACCTGATTAATTGCTTTTAGCTGCCGAAGCTTTTGACTGTTGTTTGAACTAACTGGGCAAAGACGTGAGCTCATTCGTTCATGCTCACTCACTCACTCACAGTCCGCTTTGATTGGTCTAATCCAGGTTTAATCACCTCCTCTACTGCAGGCGCTCAGCCATCATCAGTACCAACCAATCACACACACACGAGAACAGCGTCATCATCAGTAAAGACGTGTTTGTTTGCATCTGTTCCATCTCTCGCGGTGAGGAGACTCAGCTGTTTGATAAAATGTTTGTCGATGAAACATTTTGGCTTTTAAAACTGTAAAAACAGTTTGAGCAGCAGCTAACGGGGTCATTCTGAGGGAAATCAAACTGTCCTCTTTGTGGCTTCCCGTCTTTGTTTGGAGATTCTGTTCTGCGTCTTTAAACTTGTTAAGATTTGGGATCTTTTTACTAATAATATCAGAAAGTGAATGAACTCTTGATTTATGCGTCTTGGTTTATGTTCCCTCTCACTGTGGCGTCCTGCAGTTCATCTCTCAGCTCGCTCTTGTTGGACTACGTCCAGCCTGTGTGGACGGTACCTTCACAGCAGCTCTGGACGCTGGAGACACGGCATCTGTGGACATGTAGGACATTTATTTGTGACTCAGCCAACGTGTTTGTTTTGTTTTGTTTATCCTCTGTTCACAATAAAAACACACACAAGCAGGAAAAAAAACAGGAAAATATGTGAAACAGCAGTGAACATTTGGAGGACTGATGACGTGTCTTCTGTTGGTAGAAACAGATTTCTTGCTGTGCGATGGTCAAACAGAGGAGGGAGAAGCTCCATCAGTGACACACAAACACTCTGAAAGTGTGTTTTCAGTCTTTAACAGTACAAATGTTCATTTCAGGAGGAGCGAACTGGGGGGTCTGAGGAGAGGACGACAAACTGACTGTGATCCTCGTCCACTGCTGACCTCCCACCCGAACTAATCCTGACCTCAGTGACACACACACACACACACACACACACACACAGACACACACAGGCACACACACACAGGCACACAGGCACACACACACAGGCACACACAAAGAACCAAGGCAGAACCGAAAGCTGCGCCTGAATCAAGATGTGTCGAGGCCGTGACCGCGTGCTATTGACCAATCAGCAGCAATCCAGATCACCACAGACCAATCAGAAGCAATCAGCTCAGGCCTGGACTGAGAGGAAAATCAGCTTTTAACCGTTTAGCTGCATCGTGAAGTTTGGACCAGTCAGATCATCTCGAGGCTGACAGACTGAACGTGTTCAGACTGAACTCAAGCTTTAATTCATTTTGTCTTTGTCTTCAGAAACTTTCCTCCCCAAACTCTGAATTGATTCTGGGAGAAAATCTTGTGTTTTCACACATTTTTAATCTATTTCTAGACGACTGCTGACTTAAAACATGTGGGAGGCTGCAGGAGTTATCAGGAAAACTAATGGAAAGTTCATCCAAAGAGTTACAAGTGTGAACGCACAATGGTTGTGTGTGATGTAAAGCATTTGGTTTCACTCCTCCTCAATACTTCATGTCATAATTCCCCCTCAGAGAGAGCACTTTGAGACCTCTCCTGCCAGGTTTGCTTTCATCATGCGGTCTATTTCCTGTCATTGGTTCGCTTGATGGATGGGACCTATAGGATCCAGCGAGCAGAGCCAAGAGCAGCAGGTCCACGATGAAATCCTGCTTACTTTTATTGTCTCCAGCAGACTGATGCATTACAGATATCTGAGCTGGAACCTGCATCCAGTTTGCAAAAGCACATTTGTTGTTATCTACAGTCTTGTACTCAGGTGTCTTCATTGGCTGAACCTGCCAGACCACAGCAGCTGTAACTTTTCAAGAAAGAGAGACCCCATTCAGAGGGGACCAAAGTCAGATCCCACCCAGGATGAGGTGTACCTGAACAGACCAGAACCGAGAACACCAACACTGCAGCAGACAAATGAGTCAACAAGCAGCCACAGTAGAAAACAGCAGCAATATAAGAACAACAGTGTGCTCAGAGTGAACGTAAAGGCCCAGAATCAAACTCCAAAAACCTTCAGAGACTCATTTATAGAAGTAAACCAGTTCAAGTAGGAAGATATTTAGCCTGAGCAGTGAGAGGACTGACATCTGTTCAAAGTCAAACTTTATCAACAAGGTTACAGGTTACAGACAAAACTGCAAAGCTGAAAGCAAAGCAAATTATCAGACTATCACCTTTTCTCTCTAATTCCACACAAAGCGCTGCAGAGCAACACAGAAATATTCAAGAGCATGTGTGTGTGTGTGTGTGTGTGTGTGTGTGTGTGTGTGTGTGTGTGTGTGTGTGTTTGAGAGGGGATTGTCTCAGTGAGAAATGAGCTGTGAAAATCTCATAATTGCACCATGAACAGACGTGGAGGCGCAGTGTGATCTGATTTCAGAGGAAAGAGAGCTGCAGACTTAACCCAAACTGTAGTGTGTGTGTGTGTGTGTGTGTGTGTGTGTGTGTGTGTACGTGTGTGTGTGTGTTGTACCTTTGATACCTCTCTCCAGATCATAAGGCATCTTTCCATGTGCAAAAGACATCCAGACCTCTGTGTGTGTGCGTGTGCATGGGTGTGTGTGAACACAACGCGTGTGTGTGTGTGTGTGTGTGTGTGTGTGTGTGTGTGTGTGTGTGTGAGTAGATCGTCTCAGTGAGAAATGAGCTGTGAACTGTTAGGTTGTGCTTTTTGTGCTCAGATGAGATTTTCCTGGTAAGACTTTCTTTCATGACTTCATTTATTTTTTTTAATGGGCTGTGTGAAACTCCTTAAGACTAAGTGTGATTAAAGAAGTACAAATACTCGTGACTACTGCACAGCTGATGTTTCCCATGTTGCTCTTGTGTGTTTTCCTCGGCTGCTTAGCGAGCAGACACTCTGCCGTCCCTGATGAGAGCGCTGTGATGTTCACAGTGCTGATTGATCTGATTGATTTCTCTTTAAATGTTTTCTGTTGGTGGTGAGCTGTAGCAAATGTGCCGTGCTGCATTCAAGGCCATGCCGTCTTTTGAGCCACCGGGACACGCAGCGGTGCGTCTGTGCTCGGGATGCACGGTGTGGGGTCCACACGCTGATGTCATGACAGTTTCATGGTTAATTTCCTTCACTCTTTCAGGTGATTATTTGCAGCGCAGGCAGGTCAACTCCGCTGCCTTCAAGGGCAGCCGCAGCCACGGGAACTTTGAGAATTTCAAGCTTAATTAGTTGCTTTTACTTAAGTTAAGAGTCACAGCTGGAGTTCCTTCAGTTCACCTAAATTCACCGAAATTACTGCAAGTAAATGAAGACTGACAGAACAGAAAGATGAACTCGTGCTTTTAAAAATATGTTTTATATGAAATAAATATCTCACAGAGCAATTTGTCAAGTCTGGAAAAATAGAAAACAAAGAAAAGCACAAAAATTAGCATTTGAGAGAACATTTGGTATTTTTTTTCTAAAAAAAAAAAAAAACCTGGAAAGTGATTATTATTTATAAAAGTTTGTGATTATTTTCCACTAATCATTAATTTATTACAATTGACTAATTGTTTTAGCTCAGAAATATAAAAGTGGACTCGAGTGAGGAGAATTTGGTCATTTAAAAAAAATGAATAAAAACAAAGAATCACCAAGAAAACATAAAATATCACGATGGCCATAAAATACATTTTTTACTGTTATTATTCTTATGATTTTAGGACTGTTCGTCCTCTCAGTCCAGATGTATTTCCTAATGAAAACCAGCCATTTGCCGTCTGCGCTGCAGTTATCATTTACAGCTCGGGGCGAACAGACTGACAGCGTTACAGAATAAACAGCGCGGCGGCCGAGCGGCACGGCACAGCTTCAGGGTTAATTTGCTTTGCTTGTTCAGCTCGTTTTCTGGCTGCTTTAGCAGCGGCTCCCCAGAGACGTGACCTGCTCTGTGTGTGTGTGTGTGTGTGTGTGTGTGTGTGTGTGTGTGTGTGTGTTTGCAGTGGGGGAGGAATTATTCAAACCATTTACTCAAAAATAAAAGAAGCAGAAGTAAAAATAGCATTACCACATCATAGAAATACTGTATTCAGTGTGAATCCCTTCATTCAGAAGCATCAATGAACAATGGATTCTGTAATATCACCAGATCAATATTATTGATCGGTTAATGTCTGAGCTGTACTTTGATGCTGTGGTTGGTTTAAATGGAGCTTCTTTTAACTACTTCATGTACGGCTGGGTATTTTAATCTATTATAATGCATCAGATTTTATAAACTGATCGTATGTTTTGTGTGTAAAACGTCATCTTCAAAGTAAGTAGTAACTGTAGCAGTTAGATAATGTAGTCGAGTATAAAGGGGCAGAAAAGGGCAAGAGAGCAGACAGTACATCAAAGTAGTACTTAAGTCCAGTGTTGAGTAAATGTACTTTGTGTGTACCGCTGTCTGTTTGAGACGGAGAGTAAAAGAAGATCACGATTACCTGAAGACACTGAAAGTCCTCTGTGACGTTTCCTCTCTCAGACCTGACCAACGGCTCGGCCATCTTCTGGGAGGGCGGGGTCAGCGGTGGATACCAGGCCTTGCTGTTGGACGAGGATCAAGGGTGGCTGTTGGTCGGAGGGAAAGACCACATCTACCTGCTGAGGCCCGACAGCTTGGATCTGCCCACGCGAACGGTGAGACGAGAAGACGCGGAGCTTCTGTTCATCTCAGCTTCACCCTGGAAAAATCCAAGCTGTCCGACTGTCCGTGTGCTTGATAAAGAGATTTTAAGTCAAAGTGTTGCAGCTGTGCTGAACGTTTGTTTCCGTGTGTTTTATCTCTCGTCTCGCTCAGATTCACTGGCCTGCTGCCAGAGAACATGTGGAGCACTGCAGGCTGGCAGGGAAAAGTCTGGAGG